>JAOXYB010021158.1:0-11897 GCA_028565635.1 Phoronis ovalis | reverse complement strand
GTTGTTACATTATATTACAGATACATAGCTTGTTGTTACATTTCTAGCAGATACATAGCTTGTTGTTACATTATATTACAGATACATAGCTTGTTGTTACATTATATTGCAGATACATATATAGCTTGTTGTTACATTTCTAGCAGATACATAGCTTGTTGTTACATTATATTGCAGATACATAGCTTGTTGTTACATTATATTACAGATACATAGCTTGTTGTTACATTTCTAGCAGATACATAGCTTGTTGTTACATTATATTGCAGATACATAGCTTGTTGTTACATTATATTACAGATACATAGCTTGTTGTTACATTTCTAGCAGATACATAGCTTGTTGTTACATTATATTGCAGATACATAGCTTGTTGTTACATTATATTACAGATACATAGCTTGTTGTTACATTATATTACAGATACATAGCTTGTTGTTACATTATATTGCAGATACATAGCTTGTTGTTATATTATATTACAGATACATAGTTTGTTGTTACATTTCTAGCAGATACATAGCTTGTTGCTACATTATATTGCAGATACATAGCTTGTTGTTACATTATATTGCAGATACATAGCTTGTTGTTACATTATATTATAGATACATAGCTTGTTGTTACATTTCTAGCAGATACATAGCTTGTTGTTACATTATATTGCAGATACATAGCTTGTTGTTACATTATATTACAGATACATAGCTTGTTGTTACATTTCTAGCAGATACATAGCTTGTTGTTACATTATATTGCAGATACATAGCTTGTTGTTACATTATATTGCAGATGCATAGCTTGTTGTTACATTATATTGCAGATACATAGCTTGTTGTTACATTATATTGCAGATGCGAAAACATTGTTTTTGTCTGTTTTTCATACTTCCTTTCAAGAAACTGTAAATGCCTCAAGATTATTATAGGAATATGAATAAAAAAGTAGACCTTAAATTCCATATCAGAATACTTGACTGCGGCAGCTACATGCTTAATAGTTATTCTATTGATATACTTATTTATTGATAAGATCTGTTGTTCTAAAGTACAAGTGTATAATTTTAAGTAATTTCATAAATTCTATCCTTTTAACTAAAACGCGCAACAGTCATGTGTCTTCATCTAATTAATACTTGATTCTTCTTCTTCTTATAAAAATTAATTATTAAAACACATTCGTCTTTGTAAGTACTAAATTACTCTTAAGTTTTTTTATAATTTATCCACATCTGAATTATCTGCCTGCAGTATTCATGTTCCAGTCGGTTACAATTGCTTGCAACTAAAATGATTAATATGTCTTTTATTTGAATGTGTTACTTAATATTTGTTTGGCACACCATTATTGCAAAAAAAGATAGGACAAGGAGCAACACCGCCCTCAAAATACAAAATTTATAAGAACATATACAATACAATTACATACAGAAATTAAAACATAAATATTGTGTATAGGTTTTGTTTTATGGGATTTTAAACCTCCCATCTAACCAAAAAATAAATATTGACTTAATTATAATTATACCAAGAAATTTTAAAATACTGGTAACGCCTCTGAGATACGTTATATGGACTTTTAGCTTTTATTTAAGTATATCGGATATTAAAACGTACGTACGGAACAATAATGTTTGAGGGACTCGATGGGCCATGTTCAAACTAATCTTGCATCAAACTGAATCTAACCAGTGACTTAAGTGGATCTTTTAGATCATGTTATTTGTATTATAATGGCCTAGCTGTTTTGTACTGAAAATGACGGGAAATGACACACTTTGGATGCGGACTCTAGTTATTATGAACTAGCAGGGGGACCCGTATACGACGGGTTCATATAGGTAAGTGTCGGATAAAGGGAAAAATTTTAAGATATATAGTTTGTGTTTGCCTAAGGAAAGGATAACATTTTGAAAATAGTAATAATTACAATGTACAAACCTATTTCAATCAAACAATCTATAACAGTACACCACTGTATACATCGTTTCTAGTTTTGTTGTTCTCACTTGTGGCTATATGTGCTGACTCAAAAGTCACGGTGTCCCCCCAAGACCCGTGTCGTTTTCCATCAATTTAGACACACATCACACGTACGCACACACACACACAGCGCTAGACACCTGTGCGTTACACCACACATAGCTATACATGGCCACTAGTATAGTTAGATTCAGTTTGATTCAAGATCATTGGGTTTATGTATTCGTATGACCATCCAACTTTTATAAACAACCACATTAAAAATGCTGATACTGATTATTATGATGTATACAGACAGAATAACAAATGTACACATAAATAAGTATCCGTTAACACTTAAGTATTTACACATTCATGTATTCATACAGAATTTATACAAATAGTAAGTTTACACTATTAGATAGGGCAATTGTCATAATCGCTCTATAAGAAGGATACATGTAATGTGTTAATTTATTAAATAACAAAAGCTGAAAATTAAAAGTTTTTAAAACTGAATGAAGCAACCATTGAAGCAAAAAGACAGATTGAATAAAATCACCACACGTCAAGATTTAAACAGTTCATCACCACCACCTCATATCTTTCTTAATGACACGTGTTCATATAATATATATATAGAGTATGACTAAAAATAATTAGAACAAAGAATTGTCACAGCTTGAGCATTTAAGAGACCGCTGACATTCAAAAACGTCACTGGAATACATTTTGTTAGTTAGAAAGTACTGATCACCCTCTACTACTACTTACTTTATTACAAGTGCAAATTGCTAAGTAGCTTTTCTAAACATTTCGTTCTGTGTGAAATTAAAGGTAGTACATTAATGATTTTGTTAATTATCAATCCGTTTTATAAGTAATTGGATATCCCCAACATTTATTACGTTATTATAAGTGCAGATCGCGAAGTAGTTTTTCTGAACATTTCGTTGCGTGTGAAATTAAAGGTAGTACATTAATTGTTCTGTTCTCAATCCGTTTTATAAGTAATTGGATATCCCCAACATTTTGAAAAGAATCTTCCATAACTGACGGTGCTTCCTGCTGAACTTTCAATGATGATGAAGAAATAGCTTTTTTAATAACTTTGAACCAAGGTTGTCTAATATCCCATGTTCTGAGCACAATGCAGATGTCAAAACACTTATCCAAGGAAAGCAACGTACTCAGTAAATTTCTCAAAACCTGATACATGAAATGTGCAAACATGAACTTTTGCTGCTTCCTTTTTTGCAAGGCACATGGTTTGAGGGTGACAAATCAGTTTTAACATATCGGTTGGATACATTTTGCACACTTTTCTTAAACATGCCAGCATGTATGTCCAACTGAATGCTGAATCTAATTCAACCAAACGTAGGTTAACATTTTGTATCAACAGCTTAAAGATTTCCTCACAAGTGTTGCTACTGCAATGGTTAAATTTTAAATGCATTCGCTTACATTGTTCCTGGGAAAATTCTAAATGGCATTCATTGTTATGGTCCTTACCTTGAATACTTATGTCAGGGCATGTTGATAACCATTGTTTTAGTTGGATACACAATGGAACATTAAAACCTTTGAAATGTAACTGTTGTTCATATTTGAAGTCACAGTTACTCATTATCTGCTCAGCAAAAGTTGCAACTTGACAAACATCAAAGTAATGAAGAGACACTACTAGCTTAGAACAGTCAGTCTTATTCGCCCCTGTTCTATCATTGGGTAAAGATGGATAACAATTCAAAGGCTCAAAATCTAAGCAAAATGAATGCATTCTGCAAGAGTAAGCCGCTGCCCTACTTATTTCAAGAAATTCCCAATGCGACTTACGAACCCTAGTTAACGAGGCATCAAGCAACTGTTGTGCAACTTTCTGCAAATCGTTTACAACCTCATCTCCATGTGAATAAGAATCAAATTTAAATAAAAATTTAAGCAGTTTTTCACTGTGTAAAAGGACATCTTTACAATAACTACAAGCCAGCATTACTGACTGCTCCACATCACTGTCAGGATTGTTATTAAGAGTTCTATTTGTGTACTTGTAATAGCCATCGTTATCAGCATCTTGAGTCAAATCGTATTTAAAGCAAAATCTTTTATTTTTCTCTTTATCAAAATAAAACCTAGTACTTTGTTTAGTTAACTCTACTTCAAAGGAATCCCATTTATTTTTGCTAGCCTCTCTCAGAATAGTATGCATGTCATGCAGTGACACAGTAGGCCTACTGGATTTAATAGTGAGTTGATGAGGAGTGCCTTGGAAGGAACTCAAGCAGGATTCCAACAAACTAACTTCTTGTAAACAAGACTCGGGGGCAGTCAAGGTGATAATTTCACCATTAAGGCATAAGTTAAACTCAGAGTTAGAACCATTTACTATGTTCACTTCTACTTTATCAAATGTTTTATTTTGAAATTTGGCTTTGAATGCCTGCTTAAGAATGGTGCTGAAATAGATACGAACATCTTCCACAACTTTTTCAACACCAGAAAGTGAAAAATTATCAAGACTCTTCACAGACAAAAAAACAGCCATGTCAGTATGGCAATACCTGTTAAACAAGTCTGCACTCACGTGTGCAGTAAACCGCTGACAATTTAGTTTTTTTTTAAACTTAAAATGCCTGCTCTTGCATGGTTCTACATCTACACGTGAGTCGACTGATTGCAACTCAGAACATTCATAGGATTCATCTAGTAAATGTAACTTTACAGATTGCAAGTCAGCAAATGTACATACCGACTGGAAAAATTCACTGATATCTAATTCTGTCTGTTGAACACTCTTAATATCATAGGATACATTCAACGTATCCATTTGCAGCCAATACAGAGCATGCTTTAGCTGATCACGGCTATGGAAAAAGGCACTTGGAATATTCAAGTAAATTTTGTCGCCTTCATTATACATAACACTGAATTCAGAGGTGTGTTCCTCGACTGAAATATTTTCCCACCTCCTAGTGCATACTTTACTACATAAAAACTGCTCTACTTCTTGAATAAATGTGTCTCCATCATAACCCGAATACAAAATACTAAGTTTACGAGTGTATTCTTTGAAAAACAGGTCCCACAAGAATATTAAATTATTGTTCGAATTTTTAAAAAGCTGAGGAATATTGATACACACCTTGCTGTCGCCATGTAATTTATACCGAAAACTACTGGTATCTGAAATATCAACCTTAACACTGGACAACAAAGAATTCTGTGATTTTTCAATTAAAGACTGCGATACAAGTTTTGCGTCAACAGCGTAATCCCAGATTAACTCGGACCAACAGCAGTAATCTTTGGACATTATTTTGCCAAAACAATCTAAAGCTGAAGTGAAGGAAACACGGTCAGGAATATGTAAAAATGTATCGGAACTAGATTCAATATATCGAAATTGAGTTGGGTCTTTACACCAAAGTAAGTAGAAGTATGAATGATAGGGTTTGGGGGCTGAACTTATTATTAGTGCATTGTGTGTCTTATGGAATATTCTACACGGAAAGATCATGCTAACTAAATCCGATTCAGTGATAGGAAGTGATGATTGTAACTCTTTTAATATGATATTTCGTAGCAGAATCTTATTATAGGGTCTTGTAACTTGACATATCAGATCCTTGGGGACATCCATGTTAACTGTTATATCACCGGCCTGTGATGTTTTCTCTGTAAATCGAAAAGTCTGGTTATTATTACTCTCTCCAATGTTTATGTTTGAAGAATTTTTGTCTATTACCCTACTTTCCATTATACAACTCAAATCATTTACGTCAAACTGCATGAAGTTACACTCAAAATTATTTATATTTCTACAAGATACCAATCTGGCAACAATTATCTTTGACATGGTATATGACAACACAGATGAACAGGGAGACACTACAATGTTCCAATCACACCCTGGACAAGAATTGATATGATCATGATTATCGTAACCAAAACAATAATAAGTTTGATGCTTTTGTACAAAAATGCCATCATGCTCACTAAGCCCACCATCTTTAGGGATGTATAAATCATAAAATGGCTCATGGTTCGTGATAACAGACAGGGATCTGGTTTCCGTTTTTAAACTGACTATTATGTGTTCCAATATTTTGTCTACATTCAAAGCACTATTACATCTTGATGAGATTACTTTAAACGAATCGGCAAAGTTATCTTGCAATGAACATATAAGTTCATCAAATTTAATAATATTTCTTCCAGGAATTTCTACATGCAAGTGCCTGTATCTTGTATCTTCCTTGCATCTTGAAATACTGAAGCTACATTCAGTGCCAGGCCTAGTTAATTTAACATCTTCCCATTTCCCTTGACTGATCAAATAAGATATCCATTTTTCCATAGTCTCATTTGAAATGGTTAAACTGCATGTAAAGCTAACTAATGATTGGAATTGTTGATATATATTCTTTTCCAACAGTTCCTGTAAAAAATCTTCACATGTATTACATTCACTTTGTGGTATGTGTAATTGCAACGTTTTATAATTCTGCCCAAGCTCAAACAAGAATGGTGACGACTTTATAATTTCAATAGTTTTAAATTGTTGTTCTTTAAATGTGACACATGCGAATTCTAATATTTTCCTGATGTAACCAGGTCCTTGAACGTCACATATTTTTGAATGAGTTAACTTCCCAAAGTGTTTGGTCTTCGAAAACACTGAGGAAAATGTGTTTTTGGAGCATTTAACAGTTAGCTCATTATTCTTTATAATATTAACCAGTGTCTTAGAACACTCTATAAAACAAATTGACTGAAATTGGTTAACAGACATCACAGACTCAAATAACTGGAAAAGATGATCTTCGTGAATTTGGTGATCCAAAACTAATCTTTCTAGTTTTTCAACATTCTCAACCATAATGGTTATAAGGCTAGCAACCTGGGTCAAAGACAAATCTATACCTTTTGGGATTGCAAGAGTTAAACAATTATTTTCAAACTGCAACATATAGGGTTTGTTTTGGTGTATAAACACTTGGGACATATTGTGTTTAGTAAAAACTATCTCAAGACATTTTAAAAGAGTTAGGTTATCATCAACACAAAATTTATTTATCTTCAGTGATTTTAAAGTTGGTATTTTGTTATTCAATAGTGCAAGAATGAGTACCATTTGATGCTTATCAAATAAAGAACTCTGCTGCAATATGACAGATTGTTTAGAAAACAAAAAATTATCAACTTTCTCCTCACTGGTCCGCAAGCTAACATGCTCCACAAGCTTGTTGGAGTCAAGCATAAAGATAAGTAAATTATACATCTCATTTGGTTCCAATGGCACTCCATCTACTTTTAAATATTCTAATTTTATGAAACTGTTGCAAACATTACATAATAGAAGTTTCACTTCTTCAACCAATGCAAGACATTTTGGGGGCAAAACTACTTTAAATATGAAGCTGATACTGTGCAAGGCCTTGTATCTCACAAGTAATTTTATCAAATTATGAACAAATGAAATGAAGGTCTGCAAACAGTTACAAGTATTGTGAAACTTCTTTAGAATACTTCCCAAATCAAACGAAAACGTTACGACTCTAAGAGTATCTGTTTCTCTAAAGTGCAAACCCTCAATAAGTTTATCCAAAATTTTTGAGCAATAATTCCAGTCACATTCATCACCTTTTATATCTGCACAAACAAGATGAAAATCTAGAGAAGAGAATGGTACATTAGAAATCTTAATCAGATACAGGGCATGGAATAATACTTCTTCTGCAAGTCCTAAATGGTGACTAGTATGATGTCGTAATATTAGTTTAATTATTACACCTCTGGGAATCAGGGGCAATAACTGCTGTAGAACATTATCTTCACATTCCATAGCACAGAGAACAAATATTCTACTAAACAGCTGAGGAGCTTTTTTCAAAGATCTACTAGTCCTTATTTCAAAATGTCGTGTTTTAAAATTATCTTTCAACCATTCAAAAATGATACTCAGATCAGAAGATTTTGCTAGCCCACAGACTAAAGGAAGTATTAAGCACAGCTCACTGAAACTTTTCTGTTTCTTTTTGCCTCGATAATTATTTAAGAACTCAATAAGGATTGTAATGTTTTGCTTTGCAAGATAAAGAGCACAGAAGTATTCTTGTATAGTTTTATGGAGGAATGAATACTCAGCATTATGTCCTTCAATTTCAACAGTACCTAGAGACACTTCCTCCTTTAGAAATCCAATTTTAATCACGCAGTTCACAGTATTAACAGCCTCCTCATTTTCCACACATTCTATTAGGTCTGTATGGTCAAAAACAAATTTTCTTTTTGAGATACCACAATAGGCTAATTTCTCAAAACATTTCCAGAAAATTTCACATTTTTTGGGCAAATCTTTCAACTTTTTGTCATAACTTATACCATATGTACCAGCATAGTTTTCAAAAAATCGTTTAGTTATACAAAAACGAAATAAATTTAGAAGATCAATTTTCCGGCGAGGTAAATCCCCCCCAGTATCTTCAAATACAAGACATAACAATTCTGTGTTTAAAGGACTGTGTGACAAATCTCTAAAAATGCGATCATTTTGAACTTTTGAAATTAAAGATGAACAATCAGTATCTTTGTTACAAAAGAAGTTTTTGATATACTGTATGCTGCTGTTTTCATCAAAGCCTAAAACTTTAATAAATTTATGGCAATGATCAATGACATCATCAGTTTTATCAGGACGTGTGGTGATTATTACACATGCATCTTCAAAAGATGTAGCATCAAGAAGTGATTCTAAACCTTTATGCTTTCTATCAAGCTCATCATAGCCATCTATTATAAAGCACACTCTAGTATTAACCTCCTTAACAGAGTCACAAATAATCTGAATGTCATCCTCACTAATGTCTTCCCCAAAAAGTCTTAATCTAATAGTTTCTATAACAGTGTATTCTAATTGTCTACATTCTAACAAGAACACCAAATCAAATGTCTTAATGTAGTGATTACTGTTGTCATCACTCCACAGCTGAATCAACCTGTTACATAGACTGGTCTTACCAATTCCTGGATCGCCTTGAAATAGTATAACTCGTGGTTCATCACGTGTTGTTTCGTCTACGTAGTTTGTGACATTGGATCCTTCTTTGTCAAAGATACTGGCAATGGTAATATGGTTGGTGTCATCCCTTTAAATAGCAAGTGCAACTATTATATTATAGATATAGTTTACAAATCTGGTGAGTACAGCTGCAATAAATGGCATGATTTTGTATTATTGTACATAAATTACAGTCAGGAATCTGTCATTATAAGAAATTTACACAACAGGTAACAACTTCTACAGCCATTTTGTAGACCTAAGAAAACTGTCCTTACCAAGTAACTTTGATTTTTACATAAAACTAACTAGCATCCTAAGTGCACAATAAAAGAACTTTTTTTTATTGCATTTGAAAGTTACCTTTCATCATCTTCTTCATACTCTTCAACACTGCCTTCCTCACGTTTTAGCAGTGGTTCCTCCAGTTTCAAGGAAACATACATTTGAGCAAAATCTTTATCTCTTCCATGACACCATAGTGTAGCTGGTTTAATTCTCGACAGCCGTCGTGAATACTCCCTTCTTAATCGTTCCCTATTCTTGGAGACAACTTGTAGCACTAAAGTAAACAAATCATAAGCACATTGTGATTATAACCTGACTATAAAATTAAGGTTTACACTTAGGGACTGTGTCAAAAGTTCAATGTCTTTTTTTAACTTAATGATGAAAGTTAGCAGTCAAACCCGCTCCCCCTCCCACCTAACTTTATTCACTAAATGTTGAAGCTGGGGCCAATGTCAATGTTTTATGAATCAGATGTAAAGTACATTGCATGACATTCAGACATTATTAAGCATCCTTTAAATGTTTGTGTTTCGGATGGTAAATGAAAATGGGTTTAGACTCCCCCCCCCCCTTAAACAAACAGAATTAAGTTAAAAAAGACATCAATCTTTTAACACTGTCCCTTAACAAACTATTTCTTCATAAATATTAAGTTACTTTTTAATTAAGCAGAAGTTTTTGAAAAGAAGTCCTGTTAGCTTTTGAACAGTGCTTTCTAGCAATAAAAGATTGAATCGCTCTTGGTCAAACTAAGAAAGTGTTTATATCAAATATAGGAAGAATAAAATAAGACTTATTTTAAAATACAACGTAAACCAAACCAGGTAACCAATATGCCCCATTTATAGTAATAGATAATTAGAGAATAACTCGTAAGTATTTCATGCACTGTTTATTGGAAGTATAAAAATCAGCTTTAGGCAAGACGAATGATCGTGGCCTGAAATAATACAAACATGAAGTAAATAACTAGTAAGAGTAGATCGCTGATATATGAAGTCTGATAGCGATCGAGTAAGAATGTTACAAACGTACTTATAGAACTAATACAGGAGAACTCTTACCACAAATCTAACAATGAACTTGATGCAAACAAACATGGCAGCTCAGGCCCGACGGGTAGTGGCATCTATAACTAACAATATTCTCTATCTCCCCCAAGTCCTAACCGTAGTCGGAAAGAACATAAAGATCTATGATAGGACTGACAAAATGTAAGACGGACAGGAGACTACGTCTCAAAATCTCTGAGCCAGACGAGTCTCTTCGTCTCGCGAACGGAACGGCGTGGCGACGTGACTTCTGCTGGAGCGGGTGGTGTCGATGGTGGCGACAGCAATGGTGCTGCAGGCAGAGCGAACTGGATTGGTGGAGGTTGTTGCATCGGCGTAAGTAACGTCTCAGGGGGATCAGGCGGTGTCGGTGACAGATGGTGAGGGTGCCGTGGGTCCAGGATCGGAGCGAGGCTTGGTGGCAGATGGCGACGGAGCGGGGGTGTATGCCATGTCATCAAGTAGGGAGCGATGACGCGGTGGGGCCTGTACCGGTACGTAGCATCGTAGGAATTTCCTGTTGCGTAGTGTGACTCTGCCAGAGCCGTCAACGCGTAGGAGATATTGGTCAAATTGACGGACTTCGATGATCGTGCCGGTTTTGTCCCATTTGGTAGGATGGTTGCCAATCTGGTTCTGAAGGCGTACTGTGTCACCCACTTTGAGGGGAGGAAGACGTCGGGTGTGTTCAGACCAGCGTTCCGCGTCAAGCATATGTCAATTGCGAAGGGCTTCCTCTCGAGTAGCCAGTGTAGGGCGCCAAGTAGGGTGGGGGAGGTAGCGACCCGGTCGTATAGGTATGAAATCCCTGGTTGGGTGGCCAAACATGCATTGGGCAGGTGAAAGCTTGGTAGTCGGGTCCGGTGCATTGCGATATTGGAGTATCGCGCGCTGAAATGCATTGGTGTCCAGGGTGCCATTACTGCCTGTGTTGTCCGAGATGAGTCGCCGCACAGTTTTGACCCCGATCTCTGCGCGGCAGTTGCTGTGGGGGTGTGCCACAGAGGAGAGACGATGGTGGACACCCCACTGTTGGAGGAATTGACGAGTAGCGGTGGCAGTGAATTCCGGTCCGCCGTCAGAGGATAGTTCTTCTGCAATGCCGTAGGTAGTAAAGGCCTGTCGAAGGCAGGAGATGAAGCCGTTTGCTCCATCAGTAGCACGTTCCACGACGGGCCAATTGGAATAGCGGTCCACGATGACCAGGTAGTGAATTCCTTTGTGATGAAAATAGTCCGCACAGATGCACTGAAACGGGTATGTCGGGTCGAAACGTGGGGCAGGCGGTGCGCTGGGTTGAGACGGAGCGATGCGGTTGCAGTGCTCACAGCGGGTACGAGTATGGGCGATGGCGCTTGTGATGCCAGGCCAGAATATCGAGGTCTCGGCACGAGCCGTCATCTTGGACTCCCTGGTGGGCGGAGTGGAGTGCCTGTAGACAGTTGTCACGTAGTGGCCGTGGGATGACTACTCTGTCTTTGTACATGAGGACGCCATTGATGGAGTAGAGATGGTCCCGGAATTGGTGGA
>JAOXYB010021147.1:0-17325 GCA_028565635.1 Phoronis ovalis | reverse complement strand
GTGGGCCCGTCCATGGGATGATTGTCAGTTCTGCTATACTACCCGATGGCACCAATATACAGACGCAGATAATTTACATATATGTATACACTAAACACATAAAAAATCAGGGATAACAGTTAATAAACTCCTGGATGCCGGCACCACCACAGCAAATATGTTTGTATCAGGTAGGTCAAACGATAGGTCACATTTCTTTACAAGATAATAAAAAAGAAAAATCAATAAAATGAACGGCAAATTAAATTAACCACATCACGCTAGGCAAACATTTTGCACTTCAACACCCTAATGTCCCTTCCTGGTGTTATTTGCATAACATGATAAAATTGAAAATAAATGACATCCAACTCTTTGACATTTCTGTATAAATTTACTACAAAATATGTAAAATAATTATTCTAGTGCTGCAACCCACGCAATGCCAGAGGTCTTAACTTCACGATATTTTTAATTGTATCTGAATGGTCTTACGTACACTTTGTATCTCGTAAAGAAACACAGCTTCCATTTCATCTATACGTACAATTAATTCTACAGCTCCTCTTAAAATATCGATTGAAGGGTATCTTCACAGAGTCGTAAAAATTATATTTAGCATGGAGCCTTTATTTTGGAGAAATTGAAGTAGATGTTATCTTTCTCGTAATAATGACGGTCGCCCACCGCTTGTCTTAAGAGTGTCATCTGTTTAGTTACCCACGAGACATAACGAATGACGTAAATATTACCTGACCACACACTTTAGCGGAAGACTAAAAAGTACAAATTACCTATGAAGAATAATTATTATAATTGATGGTTGAATGTCTCACCGGAATATATATATATATATATGTAGACAAAAACAATAGTTATAAAAAGATTGTGTTATATAAAATAAATTACGTCTAGACTTCTCCTGCGACTAAACAAGTAATGTACGCGTAGATCAACGATTGAAATAAGAAAAAAACAAACTTTATTTTACTGTATTTTAAACAATTCACAATCCTTTGAAAACCTTGTGCAAGTTGACGATTTTCTTATGGCGAAAATATTTCAATGTCTTACTATTCCTTATTTAAAAAAATGATTAAGATGAATGTCATGAAGTACACAATGAATTTATTTCATTCTAAAACTATAATTCCGAACAAAAGTACAGACAATTCGTATTAAAACAGCTATAACTAAATATATATAAATTATTTTTATGTGGTATCAAAATCGATTCAGATAGATTAATTAAAGTAAAAACTGTTGATATACGTTATCAACCGTCAGAATTCATATCCGTTTGTCATATCATTGATAAACAAAGATGTTGCACTCAAAATAAACCTAATACATTTCATTACCGCATGCTGTATGTTTACAACTAAATATAACTTATTCAAATGAACCAACCTATTTCAAGGAAAATCATACTACTTTTGCCGGCGTTATGTGATCTATTTTGACAGAATCTAATTAGCTACAAGACACGGCTACAAGAGTGATTGCGACGCTAATCAAAACGTAATTCTCACTAAAAATATATTCTCTTTTAGCAATCCGATACCCCTCTATTATAGAAGGAACTGTGTAATGTTTAATATATAATGTTTGTTTTAAAAAATTAGACGCTATTATAACAGCATTATTCCAAGCTAGGATATATAAAACTCTTAGAGTTTTATATATCCTAGCTCCAAGCAGGCTATCAGTTGAACTAAGTGTGATGTAGCGCACACTTTTTTTAAATTTTGTATTCGGAAAAAATTCAATAATGGAAGAAAGAATATAATGATCTCTTATTTAATGAGGTCAAACTCTTGAATATGCAGCTGATATTTGCTCTATTTAATCAGCGAATTATTATGATATCGGGAATAGCTCCTCCTATCTGCAGTCAATCAACAATTTATACCGGTAACATATTTTATGAATGAAATCTCAAGACACATCTCATGATTTCCCTATGTTAAGGCCAGTCGGAAGAAGTGAAACTTTTTTGGTAATTACCGAATTGAATATAGTTATAGTTCTGCACTTGCCATATGAAATTTACATAAATTAGGATTCTTAGCTAAAAAATGAAATGATCGTGGTACCTGCATGAACGCATATACACGTCTTTTTTGGTGATAACCCGGATGAACATATAGAGTCAATAAAATTGCACTGCCATTTTCATTAAGATAGAACGGAGTCATTATATTATCTTCCTGCATAACATACTTCTATTTATTTTCTCATATTTTTATATCTAGCTAGACTGTGTGTACAAGCACCACCTCCAGGTACCACAGGCACATAAATAATCTGTCTCAACAATCTGCCTGAAACATTTTCAGCGTTTGGCCTACTGTCTGTGAAATAATATGACGTTCGATTATTGCGGCAATTTGATTGGCCGTTTAGGACTATCATTGTAAAATTAAATACAGTGAAGATATATGTATAATACTGATAAGGTAATTTACATTCACTTGTGTGTTCACACACCTAGTTTACAGCGGGTCTGGCACGCGCCGGTTTGAGATATAACTGCTGATTGGATTATAGCAACGCAGAACTTAGGTGAGTTGTCGTTATATATGCATAAAGAAAATATAATCCATTTACAATAGTTTCAAAGAAGTCAAATAAGATTTCACTGCAGTATATCGTCACAAATTTTAGGCGAATTATCGTTACGTTTATTTAGCGAAAGGAAATATCATTCATACAAAATAAAAAAGTTCAAGCAATGTTACCATTTTAAGCGCTGTGAAGAATATTATTTTTAGATATAAGTTCAAAATTTAAATCAGCCATTTGGGTATACTGAATTAACAAATAGATATTTGATCATTGCGTTGGCGCATGTATTTCATCTATTATAAACAAGAAGGCGGCTTTCTATAACTAGATTTTACCATTTTGTTAGTTAAGTTTAAGTTATACACACACTGACAAAATAACTTTGATCCTATGAGTCTTTTAATTTAGAGCTTTAGTTATAGTCTTTATACATGTTTCCATGACTAAAATCACAGCGGCCCGCGGGGGTGGCCCGCTTAAAGCTGCGTGCCAATTTTGATGACAGAAGTCGTCTGGTGTACATTATAGCTTATACAGTACATATATTATGCACCTCAGTGACTATACGAACGCGTAAAAAAAATAATTTTAGTATAAAATGCATTAATACAATTACATGTTTCAGTGCTATCAAAGCTATATAAGTATAGATGGATGCGCTTCTGAAAATGGAGATTATAGGATTTTTACAAATTTATTGATAACTTCCAGAATAAAAGAATTATCAAATGTCATATTTTCTTCGGTAACCACTGAATGATGCAGTTTACACAGATTAATGTTCGCATCAATAATAATTAAATGGTAAAGCTTGTAATTCTGTAAATTACAGAGTCAGCTGTGGTTGTCTAATCTTATTCGATATTAAAAAGTTGTAAGGTTTGAACAATTATAGGAAATAACATTTAAAGCTTTGTGCATAAAAGGATGTAGTGCAAAAGCTACTTAAGTGCTTGTGTCCATACACCGCTCAAACGTAATAGCGACAATATTTTGAATTTAAGTTTGTCCACAGTAAGCAGCTGTTTATCACTGTGCTCAGATATGAGGTTTTAGACTTACATATGAATTGGGATAGTAGACCGGTCCACTAGAATATTTAACGAACGGACGTTTAATGTGTATGGGACGACGCGGTGTCATTGAAGCATGTTTTGCGACAGAAAGCGTAGAGTGTCTGCAAAATATCATTCAAAGAGAAAATCGTGACTTAAAGGCACGAACCCACATTCATGCTAGCAAATTAATATAACATAGTACAATCTAAGAGCAATTTCATTTTTGATTGGATACTTTCCAAAGAGATATTGTTTAGTTTTTCATCCCTCGGGTCAACATAAATAGTGTCGTGGCCAAAGATATTTGCCAGTAGCTACAAAATAATCCAAACTATTGGCTTTTATATTCCTTTTTGTCACGGACAAACGTGACACCCTTTAGAAGAAAAGGATGCATGTAGATGTAGATCTTATCAACGCACGACTTTATAATGTGTTTTCATTTTAATGTTATTACAAGTATTAAATCACACGAAAAATGTAATTATTTGTTCTTTTTAAGGAATTTGTAAGATGTATTTTATAGCGCCACCTTGTGTATAACTCACACTGTAAATTGTGAAATTAGGTAGCTCCTCCGAAGTCAAGTTCTAATAAAACACCCATATCCATATAACATTAACAAAACTTTATAACAGAAGCAACAATCAACTGTGTTTAATAACAAATTGTACTTTCCATTATCCCACATAAAACCATGCGTGCGTCAAAAAGCATAATAATATACCTGCACCAACTTCTCTAGTTGTACGTCACGTAAATGTCAGGTAATGTATTTGAATGCGGTTCCATGTTATAACAAGCGATTGGAAAAATACAGATTTGAATGCGGTTCCATGTTATAACAAGCGATTGGAAAAATACAGATAATCTGTACAAAGTACGTTGGATCGTGTCCATTCTTGCACGACTTGCAAACGACTGCAAAAAAAACAATTTGATGTTGATTTACCCTAGGATATAAAAAAACTCTAGTTTTATATATCCTAGATTTACCTATACAGGTAGTGTTGAATAGGAATAATACTTAGTAGATCAGATGTTACAAGTAAACATTGTCCAGGAATCATTCATAAAAAGCTAGACTTCTAGATCTAGTGTCACTGCATATAAATGGTCAATACATTTTTTCTCCAACATCAGAAGTAAAACAGCATGAGTGTGATCTTATTTCAAGCGACATAAATGTAATAAAAATGCCTTTAGATTATTCTGCAAAAAAAGTTCATTGACATGTGATGATATATGCAGAATTCAATAATGCATGTTAAATTATCTGGTAGATTCACTGATTCTATTACAGCTTGCTTTTATTAGTACATTGTTTGCATTCTAGAATTGTATATTAGAATTTCACGTTAAACGTTGTTTAATGATGGTAAATATTAATTAAAGGCCCTGTTTAAAGGATTTCATCAGAAAAAGAAAGTACCATTATTAAAATGTTTGACTTCTTCCGGAAATTAGCTTTCAGACAAATGTTCGGAAGTATAAATAAAAGCTGAAAGTTAAAATCGATAAAACTTAGAAATTGTGCATAAATTTAAAAACAACGCTAATGTTTGTACTTTATTTATAAATATAATATAAACATTGGGGGTGCCTGGGTTAACACCAGGTCAGCTTGAATACGATTTATTTACATAAAAGAAAATAATATATTTATTAAACTTTGCGGACAAACGCAGGTTAAGTATTGTCTCTCGTTTTGACAAGGACTCTATGTTGGTGTGACATCATTGTTATTAATTAAAATCATCCTATGGTTCATGTGCTTCATTTGCAGCTACCTAGTAAAGAACACCTATAAAATGCAAAGAAATTTCGCAAGTTTGCATTGTCAAAAATCCACCAACCACTGATATGCACCTACAATTCTAACAGTAATCCTCTGATCAACTGTTCTGGACAGTGATGGGTCATCACACTCGGCTTGTGCTACATAATAAACTCATGCATTTCTAAATTATATTACTATATCATATAGACAAAATGATTAATCATGTACCAGTGTATAGAAAATTCAGATAAAAGAGCCGTTAGAGCAACTCAAACTAAAAATTAACACTGATAAATCAGTTTGCATTATCCTCTTGAAACTGAAATTATTTCCTGCTTTTAAAGGTTGTATATGACTGTCATTGTCAGTCGACAAGAGCGAGGTAAATTTCATTGTCTTGCGGCTTGATAGTTTGTAATCATTGTGTAATTACATTTTTAATTAAAACACAAGCTTTAAAAAGTAAGACTGGCGAGTAACTGGTAGGTATATCCGTCAATATTCTGTAATCGGTTCCCGTTTTCTTAAAATTTGGCACCTCAACGCAGGTTGTGTGCACTTTGACGCTTCCCGTTACGGAAATTTACTATAAAATGACATTTAGATGTATGGGCGTCAGTAGTGTTTGTTGATAACCACAGCGTCAATTTTCCAAAAAAATAAGCATCGTGATGACATGAATGCGTGTACGTAATGATAAACTTTTTTGGTCTTCTAAAATTACAATGAACTTCTAGCGATTTACAATCATTAGCTTTTGTTAATTTGGCTTCAGTTACTAATTTGTACAAATGACCTTCAAAAGCAATGATAACAGATGGGAAAGGGGTTTGCGAAATATAATTGTATTTCATCAATGTATTCCTACCACGCAAAATTACACGCAAGATGCTTTTACAGTTAGTATTACTCAATCTACTGATCTTGCTGTCAAGTTAAATGGACGCGTACAAGGATGGATGCTGTTGCTTGATATTTTTTTTTATTGTTTTCAGAAGAAATGTTTTCTTGTTATTTTCTGAGAAATGTTCTCTGCATATAACGTTAGTCTAACTTGTTTGTGTTTTAGTCCCTAATCATCATTTCCATTTTGTTTGAGCAGCTATATATCAAGTCTCCGACTTCATACAAAATGACGATATTACTATTTGGCTTCCTTTATCAATTTCTGTAATGGTTCATTATGCCATGATTTACATGTTAATTAACGAGCTAGATAATTAGTATATGCAATTATGAATTGATATATTAAACAGGGTTATTTCTAGTTGTTGACTTACGTCGTATTTACGTGACGATAAATTTTAAAACTATGGTTTAGTTATAAAGGTACACCCACAGTGCAGGAAGTATATGATTGTAGGTAGGTTACTTAATTAGTCCTTTGCGTAGAAGGAGAATAAGAAAAAAATATTATTTAGAGTACCCATATAGGGTATTCGATCCAGTAAGATTGCTAAGGAACGTTATGGTACAATTCTAATTTTAACCGCAACCATTTACTTGGTAATTTTGAAAACATAGACCCTAGAAACTTCAATTTACAAAATTTGGTTAACTATGTTGTGAAAAATGTGTCTTTATTATCGCCAATATTTTCTTTTCACAAATGACGTCATTTCACTAATAGTGACGTCATGCCATCAAATTCAGTCTTAGCTCTTATATGTAATACTTTATAATTTTTATTTACATGGTTCCATTTTCATAAAGATGTTCTTTGGATCTTTTAGCTAGAAATAGCTATTTAAAAAAAATGATAAATGGTCATAAATAGTCATAGACTCGGTAGATAATTGTACTACTAAAACGTAAAAATTAAACCATTTGAAATACAAGCAATTAGACTGAGAAAATCTACAGCCAGCAATTTTCAAATTAAATTCCTGGGGTGATTTAATCGAATACGTACTATGAAAAATAGCACAGCTGGAGTTTGATTTTATATATAAGTACCAATGAATTGGTGATAAATGCACGGATAAATGTTTTGAGATTGTTTGCGTAAATTGTATTAAAAAGCTTAACCGTGAAGCAACAAATTGTGTCACTTTATACTGGTGTCAGTGTAGTAAATGTTCGTCTTTCAAGTTCAGTTAAAGTTTATTTTTAGACATAATATCCAAATATATAATTACGATGTAGACAAAACAACGTGTTTAATCGTTGTTTACAATCATGTCAAGATTAACAATTGCTTCAAGAATTGCCTATCTATCAGGTTAAAGGTTTTCCAGACTTTAATAGTCTATAACTATTGTAATATATGTATTGTTAAGGGAACATACCATCTTTTTGTTGTGGTATACAACAGGTTTAGATATATTAACACCCACCTTTTTATCGAATACGTGGAAAGCTTGATCGGTTGGGCATCGTGATTGTAAACTCATAAGGCAAATCATGCTGTTCATAGTAGTAGAAGTATGATGGGGGTGAATATCGTGTGCACTAAGCTAGATTCAATCACGGTGGCTTGTATCTGTTACCTGGATGTTTTTATATTCTTAGGTGAGTTCAGTGGAGACAGTGCTCGTTTAGATTATGATTGGTTTACATTGTTTTCACATCCTAATTGGATTCTATAGACAATATTGAAATCAGTATTTTTAATGTTCTGTTTGATTCCTAATAGTGCTTGATTCCTAATTAACTGCAATAGAAAATGTCGGGAGAAAATGCACGTAAATGTTATTATTTATTAAATTTATCTGAAACAGCATACATTTCCTTAAGAATCTTAAATGTTGTGTGTGCATATGGTCTGCCATAATGAAATAATTCTTTTTGCCAATAAAATTACTCGGGGCCGGTTTGCAGAAGACGGACAGGCTCAAGAACTGTTCCCATGGCATCAGACAGTCACCCACCGGTGTCACCTTTACCCTGGAATAACATTATGAAGTGTGTTTATATTGCCGGAACATCTTTATACCTGGTGGTTACAGTCCAATTATTCTAATGAACCCGGCAAAACAAGTCAGGATTTAATGTCTAACAAAACAATAACCAAAATAAACTTTTAAATTTGAATAAAAAATTATTGTCATTCCTAGGTGCAACACATAAGGAAGCTTGATCACATGCAAAGTTTAATTATGGGATTTCTAGTTGTTTTTGTGGTTTTTCAAAGTTTGATTTTTAAACCTTCGCAGCCAAGGTGACATTCGGCCATGCTACAAAAACTTATACATCATAAAGTGTATTATGCGTTGTCACTTCGGGGTTGTTATCCGTAAAGGTAATTTGCCAGATTGGCGACAAAACGGCCGACGAAACGACACGGTAGACGGATTCGGTAGTGTCAGGATTACTTGTACTAAAACATAGGAATGCAATCAGCCCGCCTACCAGTCGGAAAAAATGTTACCATCTAGTTTAGTCAATGGTTACTTTTATAATTGCAGATAATGAGACATAACAGCATGACTTCCATGGATTATGAGACTTCAAACGAACAAGGTGATTGGGATATCGACGTGGTTAGAGCTTCAGATTATCATATGAGGAGACGATCCGGAGCTGGAAAGAGGGGCATGGAGTCAGACTCGGCTGGAAGTAGCAATGAACAGGATGACGCCAGGTTAAAAAGTCCACGAAAAGCGCCAAGGAGAAAGAAAGGCTCAAGTGGTCGAGATCGCAACCTACGCAGACTAGAAAGTAACGAAAGAGAACGCATGAGAATGCATTCATTAAATGACGCTTTTCAAGGATTACGTGAAGTTATTCCGCATGTTAAACTGGACCGAAGATTGTCTAAAATCGAAACTCTTACACTGGCTAAAAATTATATCATGGCTTTGACAAATGTGGTTTGTGATCTTCGAGGGGACGAGTTGCCTTATCAATTTGGCGAACTGGATGATGCAAACGATAACAATAATAATAACAAGGAAGAGGATTCAGTGGATGACGTTAGCGATATCCTGTCACTTACAGCTTCCGATGACAACGCCAGTTGGCACGAGTAATCAACGATACATAGAAACGTTCTTTATATTATTTAAACATTCATTCCGAAGTTCAATTGACAGGGAGATATAAAGAGAGAATTACCAAAAATAAGTTGCCGAGAGCAATGGCACCAGACAGGGGAAATATTAACATTATAGCCAATGAGGTTAAAAGAAAGCAGACGATAATAAGCTATATTTCACGTATGTGCTCCCGGGCAGACATTTAGAATTGTTACCATATAATAACTTGTTTTTATGACTTTTTGAAAATACTATGTATAGTTGTTATATATTTAAATAGTAATAGTCAAATACCCCTATTCTTTGATTGCATAAATTTTAACTGTATTAATATATAAACTTTATAACGGTACCAGCTGAATCAACATTTCAGCCTTGTTAAGCATATTTTGTAGGGAGTAGAATACATTTAGGATGATATTGATTTAGAAAGAAATTAAGTTATAATTTTGAAAGTTTTCATCTTGTAAACATAATTATCATTACTTGCATTTGTATGTGATAGTAACAGTCATCCGTTCATAAGATATATCGCATTGTAACTATATGTCATGAAATTTTACCATCAATATTTATATTACATATATTCGTATATGGGGATTAGGTGTTGTTATACTTTTGTTATATACTATTTTAAATGGTTGTGGGATTTTTTTTATAAATTTTATATTATCCTATAACTTAGCACTTGGGAATAAGGGTCATAATATTTATAGAATACTAAATTCATTCTCAACCCATATATATTTTTCATAATGACAATATCACTCATGTGCCTTCAAATATAACTTTTATGTTACCATAGCAACTGGCTGTAGCTAAATGATTTTCCACTTTGTTGCCGGAATTCATTTGACTGTTAAATTATTTTTATACGGCTTGCTAATTCAAATACATCAAACATGAGAACTGAAAAATGCCACGTTTTATAAATAACTATTTGGAAAGGCATTTTTGATAGAAGTAGATATTGTTAAGTGTTCTCGCATCGACAGGAATAGTATTTAAAAACCATGTAAAAACACTTCTTGAGTAGATTCAGTGTATGCAATCGCTTAGTTACTTAGCAGCGGATACAGGTTTCCCATGATGAGATGCTCTGTTTTACACATTTAGTAGATGGTGGTCGTTTTGCTACAAAAAGTATGTCTGTAGCCAGGTAAACTATGATAATCATTTAAGAGTGGTGGATTTACGTGCAGAATAAACCCGGTTTGCAATATTTACAGTAAATTATTAAGTTAAATTAAAAATCTGGCCAAACCAATCACCTCCCCATAAAACATCAGTATTCATACACTCATGGATCCGCCTTTTATACATATTATGGGGAATGACCCCCCCCCCCATTAATCTTCGATTTTGATAACATTGTTTAATTGCACGCTTGTGGTCAATACGTTGAAATCGGTTTTAATACTAAATACATGGTAAAGTACCAGTATATGAAGTAATTAAACACGACTCGAATCACCTACCATGAGGGAATTGTTTTTGCACGGTTTTTATGTAAATGCATTTATGAATTGCATGATCAACTACGAAACAGATCTAGTACAAAGTGTACAAGTTTATACATCATAGTGTATTTACTTAGTATATAGTAGCGTTCAAAATGTAATTTGTAATGTTTGACAATATCTTCCAATATATAGTATTTGCCAAATACATGTATAAGATTTTATTATTTTTGTGAGGCCGACTATTGTGCAATAAAATTGCAGAATAAATAAATGTAAAAATACTTCAACAATGTGTAATAACATTATTTCTAGGAAACGAATACTTCAGTATTTCGTAATTGCTTATTATGATGTACATTATTGTCATGTAATCTGCAAACATCTAATACTTACTTCTAAATACGCCACATTCGCGCATGTCTGCATGATAACAAAGGCTTCCGAACCATCTAGTAATATGGTAAAAGAGCTATGATGGTGTACCTAGGGTAATATAAAGTACCGCTTTTTTAAAAAAGATGCAGCGTCTATGTCTCAGATTAATGCACAATAGCCTTCAGTTGCACTGTAATTTAGTTGTCGGTAGTTATAATTAAAAGTAAATGCAATATATACCCGTCTTATATGAACATCGCGCCTCGTATATTCTAGCTGTCACTGGTGGTCGGATCAAGGAACGCCAGTTGCATTGCATCGAATGTCTTGCCTTAAATTTCGAAGTTCACTGCGCGGGTCCTGTGCAATTTGGTCATCACAATATGATGTACATTTCAAACAGTAACGAATTTAGTGAAATGTGAACGCCCGTGTGAACGCAACTGAGAATTTAGTCTTTGATATAATAAACCGTAGAGATCAGCTTGTTACAGCACTTGATGGAAATCCTGCACTTGAAAGTTTTTCGTTTGCAAGTGGAAAACCGGCATGCGTACCTCGATTTATGAGCATAACTGAGCTACTGACTGCATCCTTCAAGCAGCAACATTGTACAGACGTAGTGGGGACGCAAGAAGTTGACGCCCATTGTGGTGCATTTCACATTTTGTTAAACTTCAATAAAAAGGATGGCAATAAAAGAGCATTTTGATGCTATCAAGGACAACGGAATTTCAAGACTAATAATTACCATTTAGTCAAGGGCATTTAGTTGGTGGACAGTCCCAATTCTGAACAGCTAACGCGTTAGTTTCACTACGATGTCAACAAACCCTGATGGGCATAATGTTGCTGCTTAAGCTATAAAATTTTTTGTATAATCATGCTGCGGTCAACATTTTATATAATTATCTAAATGCTGGTGATTTCTATCGGGCTACCTACATACGTGGTTGCTTTAAATCGCACTAAAAATTAGCCAAAATGAAACCATAACGAATGGGGTCCGTTTTTTTGGTATTATACATGACATACAATTAATGCGGACATAAACAGTACACATTATCCATTTAAATCATAGCAAAGAATTTCAAAATCCGGCCTACTATTGAACTGCCCTTGACCCTGATTCAACAGGTATTGATTTTATTCCAGTGATTTACTTTAATTGCTGATGAAGGTATATTATTTTTGAATAATCAGCATGAAAAAGACAATAATGGTAGTTATTTTGCTTAGCCATCCTACACTTATTTGATGCTGTCGTTTTCTTTTAAATAATGGTACTAGCATTAAGGGTGATTAATTCCATCTTCTGCTGAGCATTTAGTTTCTACCTATACTAGGATGCCTATAACTGTAAGAGTTTTACAAGATCCAGTCAAAGAACTGGTTTTCTGTCATATTAAATGATGGCGATGGTCTGGCAACAAGTTATATTCTGATTTTTCACTCTTGATAGTTTTTGTACACTATGCCTTGTACATTATTCCTAGTATTTGGAAGGTTTTCTGGTCTTTTGCATAAGTGGTTCAGCATTCAGTGGAAGCCAACATGTATATTATCATTACGTCATGTCCACACTTTATGTAGCCGGGCTACCATGTGAGAAATTTATGATAACCAAGTTATTACTTTTTCAACTTACAATGATTATTTTGCAGACTGTCTAAATTTAGACATTGTCACATCTAGATCCCAAATGCCTGAAATGGATAGACAAAATTACATCAAAGTCCCACTTAATAATATAATTCTGACATTGCCATATTGGCAAACAGAGTTGAATATTTAGGCAGCATATCGTAAAACATGAAATTCTGCCCATTAGTTAGACTCTTGTTCCTAAATATATTGAATACATTTTGCAATAATCATAATTTGCTTTATTTATACACAATATTGCAAATTTTGTGACAAACCTGTTCATGCTCACTAAAAACTTGATCACATATATAACACAGGGTTAGACATCAATCTCCCTTTTTGAATACAATTGTTTTTATATTTTGATGGACTGAATAAATCCATCCATTAGTGTTCTGTACCTTCTGTTATATGTATCATTTAGTTTTCTGCATATAATCCACTGAAGTCCTGGTACAATCTCATCCACAGTATAACTCATAATAAACTACATATATTTACATGCACCAGGGTGGCCTAGCTAAATAAACCAGTCAATCCCACATATTTCACCAGGAACAATTCCACAAATCAACTTATTTATAAGCAGTTCTTTCTTAAAAATGTAGGATTGATTGGTTCATTTGCCACAGCAAGGTGCTTATTCTGCATACTTGTTTGTGTTTGTATAAAAATGTCTACATGCACCACAATTTATGAAACAGTTGTTATTTATCGACAGGGCTTTCCTGTTGCAATGAGGAAAATGAAGTACCGAATGACAAGGGATGACACTCTAAAGTTCTTAAGTTGACAATTGCACATGTATTGCTGTCACTGTATCTCGGTATGGTGACAAGTCTTACATCTTGATTGTTGCTTCCTGAAAAATAATGGTGAAAGTTTTTTAACCAGTGTTCTCTATTGGAAAATTCAATTTAACAATATGAATTTTCCAAAGAAAAATGTTGCAAACTGTACACTGATAGATGTGTTCTTTACATATTTTTTTGGATTCATCCCATTACTTCTACTCAAATACTTTTAACTATTAATTACATTCTTATCAATCAACCTATTTAAAATTGTTGGCTTACATAATTAAGCTATTCCAAACATTAGATAGGCAAAAGAAGATGTGAAGAGAAAAACAAAATATGTACTACAAGAAGGCTTCTGCAGGTAGAAAGAATAGAAAAACGGTTTAATGTCCATTTCTGAATTACATTGTGAAATGAATTGTCAAACAAAATTAGCCACAGATGATCAGAAATCAAAAAATTGATGTACACTCATAGTAATATCCCTTTACTTGAACTATTAGAGGTAATTAATAGTATTTGGTTGTGGGGATCTCTAACTGTAAAGAAATAGATGTTTTTGTTTTGCCAAATGACTACATATTATGTTTCCCTTGCTGAAATATTGACATATCATTATTGTAACAACTTTTAACTTTATAATTACTCATTGTTTCATTTTTCTAGCAGGTGTATAGTTTTGCATTTATTTATTCTACCCAATTCAAACATTTATTAATAATAAAGGATACAAAATTATATTTAATGACCAGCGGTGGGAATATCTGAAGTAATTAATTCATTCTAAATAATGATAAATTAACTCCATAACAGTTGATTGTTTAAAAATAGTGGCACAGCAATTATAGTTTTATAAAAGTTATATTAGTTACAACAGGCAGAAATTAGATTTTTTTCCCCTATCAATCTAAAACCGGTCACTCAACTTTTTTCCCTATCAATCTAAAACAACTGTTTCTTGTTCAATGTGGGTTGAATTTAACTGGTTGACAAAAAAAATCAAAGGACTACCCTAATTGCAACTTGCCTTAATATTTTATATTGTTTTTATTTCAGATTGTGCATAATAGTTATTAAATATTAAAAAACCTTGAAATTTCTGGTTATATTTTGGAATTTTTGATATATTTTGAGGTTCAAATTTCCACATTTTGATATGGAGTTGATCCAAAAATGTTACCCTCAGCTGCACATCCCCACACTAAAATAACCAAGAAGTCCTCCAGGAACCATAGATGTTTTGATTTGCAATAGGGGCACTGCCTGCTAAACATTGTATAATTCAATCTGATTTATTCCCTGAAGTGTGCTATACACTGATAGCTTAGATGTGGAAAATTGGTGATTATGTACTGATCAAATGTAATATAAACAATAGCCAGTTACAGAACCTTGGCTAACCTCATGTGACAAGTGGTTGGCATCCACAAAGATTTCCCATTACCTGACCCAAGCTTTGTGTTACACTATACTTTGTATCATTTCTGAGTTAAACTGCAATCAAACTCATGTAACACTGTTCTTCAAAAGATTATTTACAGAAGTGCTTTCACCAGAAGAAATTATACGAAACTGCTCTCCACATTAACAGGAGCTGTTCATGATATAATGTACTTGCTGAAAAATGATACACAAGCAAAAAAAAGCTTTAAAATCATGTTCAGTCAAGGCAAAAACAATAAACCGCCATTGCCAATCACATATTAGATTCTAGAAATACAAGACATTCCAGGTTTGTTATACAAAACCTTGAATAGAATCTTGAAATTAAGATTTTCCACTTTACTTAATATGCATTATAAATCATTTTGTATAATAATGAAAATTGAGAACAATGATAACAATGAGGATTCAAAGTTAAAATGTATTATCAAAATATCACACACTAGCTTGACATATATTGTGATACTCCTACAAGGTAACACGGTCACACCAGAACAACAAATTGTTTAACATGCAAAAGCTCTTAAAAACTGAGTAGGAAGGACTTTTTCTGTTTTTGCAATAATAAGTTCTTTTAAAGTAAGAAATTTTATAAGAAATTTATACATTTTAGACTTCACATTGTATAACACAGGTTGTGGTACTATTTTAAAATAAAAATTCAAAAAATATTTAAACAATTTGAAAAATGAAAACGCCAGTCATGCCTGCACAACAAGATTTTTTTTTTGTCTAGCCAAAGGCACTATTCAGCAACTTTATGGGAACCAAGCAAAAGTAAATAAAACTGACCCAGAATTGAGGACACAACACTTATACTGAAGAGCACTAGTTATAGACACCTGTTCCTTCTTCTGTCTCAGTGTAGATAATGATTGGAATTAAAATCAACAGGTGCTAATATTCTCCTTCCTTGTCTTTACGTACACTTCCAGAGATAAAAATAACAGAATAGTCCTAAATTAGTGTAACAGTCCTGAAAGTAAGAAACAAAGATCGGAAACACCAATGAGTCTGCCCAGGGTACTTAGTTATGATTTTGGTGGGGACCTCCCACTTACCCAAAAAAACCTGACCATATTTATACCTAGGTAACACTAAAAGTAGACCAATATTTGTACCAAACCACAAAATATGATACTCATCTTTATACCAGAAAAAGGATTCGATGTGTATTGAGGTCGATTGTCCAGTGATCATATTAAATGATAATAAAATTTCAAACTGGGATTTATTAATTGGTTTTCTGAATTGGCAACTAAGTAAACAAATTCTTTTTTTCAATTCCACCTGACAGATAAGAGTTTTGGTGTGTATTCAGCTAGCTGGTGAATTAAAAAATTCAGCGTGCAGGTTAATGGTGAACAGATATTGCCTTTCAATCTAGGCCCGTCACCAAATGGTTCATCTCAGAATGAAATATGCAAAAAAATGTGTTTGTTTGCTACATAAACCACCAACACAATTATCCTCAATAGGTGATACTGAAAGATCCACTCCTGAAGACAGAATATGCCTTTTAAGTCAATATAGGTAAAACCTTCTTCATGATACTGTACTATATGTTGACTATTTAAAACTTGACTAGAACTAGAACTAACACAGTCTGATAATTACAAATGTGCAGGGAGCGACGTTAATTAAAGCCCTTGAGCATCTATTCGGGGGAAATGTTACTAATAACGAGATGCATAGGTGTACCAAAAATCAAGTCTGCACGTTATACTCACACATTAGTTAATTAATAAATCCTTGATTATCATATAGAGAAATTGTAAAAAGACCGAACCAAACAATTTCCGTTATATTGATGGAATCACAATTTTAGTTATTTATGTAGGGACGGTAATGAAATTTCACAAAGATTTTTCTTAAATCCTTAGTTTAAGTGCTTAGAAAGAACAAGCAATTGTACTAGTGTGTTCCTTTCAGCTGGGACTATTTTTACGAAGGAAACTTAAAACAGCAAGACACTCTAGAATAATCTTAAACAAACAAAATACTGCAGCAACTTACATGTTCCTTATAAGAAACAAATTATTTTTAAACTGCCTTGAGACTCAACTCCCCCAATATGTCATATTTGGTACCCCATCCCTTTTTGTGGTACTAGACGGTACCCGTGGCAAACCACAGATCTTGATAGAGATGTAGGTCACGTAAGGCAGAGTTCAGACATGTTCACGTGACTCTCACAGGCAAAAAATAATGATGCAAGAGTTTCAAAAATGCCCC
>JAOXYB010021136.1:0-17327 GCA_028565635.1 Phoronis ovalis | reverse complement strand
TATATATATGCTTGGCTGGGACCCCAAACCAACTGATGACAAATGCTATACCTAATTTTCTTGTTTTTTTGAGACATCCTTTATACAAACCCTGAAATTACCTCTATATACTAAAATGTTCCTGTTTTTCAGAAATTCTATTTTTTGGGGGAAACATTGTCTATCCACACATTTTTTTTCTGGACATTCTCTATAGCAACACAGTTTTACTATGTGTATTCAATCTATATTTGTTTTACCAAAAAAGAGGCTGAAAGGTCGCACAGAAAGTTGCTTTTCAGATATTTTTCATACATAGCATTATTCATGGACATCATCAATTATACCACGCAAAAATAAGCCCCAACATCTATACCTAAAACCATGTGAATTTTACCATATCCTATACGCCCTATACACCTCGGCTATAGAAACCAGACATCCTCTATACTTGAACTCTGAAAAATGGACCTACTCAGCATTACATCTCTGTCAGTCATTTCTATTAAGTGATCTCCCTTGGAGTTTAGAATATCAATTTAGCAAGAAAATGGCAAATACACTTTAGATTTTGACATGCAAGAACAACACGGTAGGTATTATTTTTAAAGGTACCTATGGAAACTATATGTGCAATATTGGTTACTTAAATTAAAATGCCAAATTTTAATTGTGCCAAAGAATTTTTTCAAATTTACCAATTAAAGCAGCATGAACAGGAGTGATTTTTTCTGTCCCCTCATGTTAAAATAAACGGGGACTGATCATAACTTTAACAAAGTGCCACCCCATGATTAATATGCACCAACAGAAATCCTATTCCAGTCTGGAGCAGTTTGGGTCACATAACTGTCATATCTTCACATTAATAATAATCACATTGTGCTTGGGATAATAAATTACCCTTCTCTTATGGTTGTTTACCACTATACTTTTTTTTAATATTCTAATTTAACAAAATGTGGACTAGACACCTGACAACATATAGTTATTATACAAGAATGCCATTAAGGTGGGACTAAAGTGGTTTGTTAGCCCCATATTTAGACCCATGCCTGGTTTAACATGTACATGGTAGCAAAAGAAAGTAGTTTCATTTTGACACAGAAATCTAATTACAGTGAGAGATTTTTGGTAATTGTCTCTTAACAGTTTTTGAAGTGGATAACACAAGTAAAAAGAGTTTTTTTTTCAGTGGAGAAATGGTAAAGTTTTTAGTGGTGTGCATCACAGTGATAGTAAAACAAGTTCTTTTGTGACTGTTCGTTTATAAATTTCAGTGAGTTTATTTGGGTGTATACATCAACATATGATAGTCTAAGTTTTATAACTAGCCACAATAGAGACAATATAGAGTAAAAATATTTATAATTAAACTTCAATTGTAAATAACCAAATGATATTACACTGTTAAATACATTTTTTTGTAATGATTTGCATCACAGTAAAGGCAACAATTATTTTCCAGACTGACATAACATGACACCAGTTGCTTTGAGACGTCCTGCCAGTTAATCAAATGGGCTTGCAGCTTCTAGAAAAGAAAACTGTACCCAAACTTGATTATATGTAACAAATTAGTAACACAAGTACAAGGTATGTAGTTATAATACAATGTACGGTTCAACAGTAGGCTGTTAGCTCTCTTAAAAAAAAAATTAAATTGATTTTAAAATATATTATTTCTGATCAATATAGCCCGAGTCACTTGTCCACAATTTTGGTAGGTATATATGTACCACCCAAAACACCTTAAGTAGGTCTTTACTTAAGAATGTACCCATGGTAAGCAACAACTGTTAAACACTAGTCATATGGGGGGGGGGGGGGAATGATGCGTTCTTTCCTACCGCCTAATACATTGATACATTGCTTAAGCCAATAAACAGTTATTTTCTGTTTCTGTCACAGACAGAATGCTATTAGAACTGTCAGTGCACTCTGGTGATCATTTGCATAATTAAAGTGAAGAACAGGATTAATCCAGTCTGAACAAATGCATCCATTAGTGTTTCATCAACTAATGTCTGGGCTTTAATAACCATAGTCAATTGTTGTTAACTTCTATCAATTTAACAGGAGCAAAATAAATATGTAATTAAACTATTGACCAAATGAGACCAGCTTTTCTTTCTGCATGATTGACCTATTTCACAAGATACCCACTTAGCCCAGTTATACCTATTATTGTAAGCTGAAGTTTGATTGGTGACTAGACTTTTTAGGCATTTTATATATAAATTAAGGGAGTATCATTGTTCTGCGTTTCGAGATGATAAATGAAAATTGAAGCGGTTAAGCCCGGATGTTAGTTTATAAGGTATTGAACGATAATGGATGATTTATCCAGACAGGGATAAATCCTGGGGTTTTAGACTAAGTATGCATAATAGATCAGTCAGTAAATAAATGCTGAAGACTATATCAACTGAAAATACCCATCAACCTGCGCTGACTGCATTTAGTTAATAAATTTGTAGTGTACAGGAAAAAAAATTATCTAAACTATAGATTATTTGGACTGTTGATGAATTTAATGCCAGATATTTAATACTTGAGAAACCGAACATTGTCACTTTAAAATATTAGGCATTGCTATCTATTTTAGGTTTTTTAATTCCAGTCTTTTCATGGATTCACCTGTTTCCTTAAAAAATAATAAATCTTGATAAAGCTATAGGCAAGTCTGATATAAAAAAATAACACAATTTGCACCAGCTAACCCAATATAAATTTATTGAATGTGTACATTAAATTTAACTTTATCAAATGATCTCCATTATTTATGCATTCAAATTATAGCATCATGATTTACTTGTGCTAAATTATTTATTGTGATTAACTCTTCCTGAAGGAAATATTGATGAAATGTCAGCATCATGGGTTTTGATACTGTTGCAAATAGAGTGGTTTTGTTCAACCAAACAAGTGCTCTGTGATCTTGTCTGGATAAAACCTAATTAAAAAAAATCATTATAAAATGATTAACCTAGTTAGCAAACCAAGGTAATCCTTTAGTTTTTTGAAAAACAAATTAAAGCTGCATTGAGTTCCCGAGAGTAACTTCCAATCAGATGTACATACTGCTTAGGAAAAAAACCTGCTTATAATAATGTAAATGTTAAATTTCCAACTACAAAAGAAATAAGGGTAATTAATTAATCAAGCTAATACAGAGGAAATTAATGAGAACTGTAATCAGGACTTTCACCAGTAATAGGATAGTTACTGAAAATAGGTGAATCATGTGCTAAATTTGCTGAAAGTAGGCGCACTTTTGCCTAAATTTTGTGAAAAAAGGCAGAAGATTTTCCAACATGTCACCTTGAAATGAAAGCCCTGATTGTTGCATACATAATATAAGTACTGCAACTCCTATCCAGTACCATCAATGGGTAGATGATTGATGCTGGAAATGGGTCGCAATACTGAATTTCATGCAACAAATAACAACATAGTTTATTACAGTGTATCAAAACACATTTTATCCACACAATCAAATTATTAAGTCTGACCACTCGACCATATCCTACGATTAGGACATATCTATTTTTGGAAATTGGACTAGGAAGAGCAAAGGTTTGTTGAAAACCTTTTAAAAAATGTTTTCTTTGCTAAACTATAATCATTTGAAACCATTTTTTTAGAAAATAAAAGTAAAAATTTTAAAGTTTGTTCATGTCTTGAAATTTAAGAGCTGATGTTGCTAACAATGAAATGAAGTTGGGGTTCTTTTGCATCTTGAGGAGCACTAGTGTCATCAATTTTAAACAGTATAGTTTAATAGAAGATTTTTGTTATTTCAAAAGGTATGTACAGGGTGACATGAAATTACGTGAACCGTTTTGAAATGAATTTTAATATAATTATTAGTAACATATAAACATGCTTTGCTATGGTAATCAAAATTTAATTAAAACTTATATCCATTTTATTTGGCGAGCTTATTTCAAGTAATTCTTGCAGTATCTGGGTAAATGTTGGCATGCTCTTTATACATTCTTAATTTTGTAGGCCAAAAAACGCACCATAAAATATGAGCAATATATCCATGCCAAGTATAAACAGAGTGCAAGAACAGACTAAGTGTTTGATATGTGATCTTGATATACCATGTTGTACAGAAACAGCTACATCTTTGAAATACTGTTAATATCCAGTGAGTTAGCTGGCAATTCATACTATGGCAGAAATACAGAAAATTCTTTCAGCTAAAAAATTCACAGCTGTTGTATATAAACAAGTGTTATGCTTGCCAAGGAAATGCATATTTTGAAATTTATGTCTATTTGCTGTAGTAAGCATATTCTGTTACATGTTTCCATTTCATTCACATAGTTAAATACTTTTTAGGACATTTTGTAATTACCTGAAGCCAATAACCTTCCCATTAAGAACAGCAGGTTAAAATAGACCACAAATTGTGGCTATAGGCTTATTATTTATTTTTCTGGTTTGATTTGAATTGTAGCACTAGATAACCTTTTCCTGGAAAGCAACAAACCTTATGCAAGTTAGTTGCAAGGACATGAGTGTCAAGTTGAATATTTCCATATTCCCTAATTTAAACTATATTTTACTCCAAAATGTCTGAATCAACAAATTTCACTACCAGACATGAGCATGTTCTTAAAAATAGCCACTACTGTTACCATACAACTTTATATGATTGCTTACTGGTATAATGTAAAGAATGTGACTTTATCTTGCTTATTTTATTACTTATATAAAAATAAAATTGTTCACGTTTTCCGTGTCACCCTGTAGTATAGTGAAACTGGAACATATATTGCATGATTGTTCACCTCCAATATTCCATACTCCACTTCTTTATTTATTTTGTAATCAGACTATATTCCTATATAACATTTCCTAGATAAAATGGATTTAAAATTGATCTAGGGTTCTTAAATCACTTGTTAGCTTTTATACATTGGCACAATTGGGAATTCTTGTACTAAAAGCATATGATGTTTCCGCTTTATTCACAGCACCTAGCAAATACCAGGTAAAGACTTAAGGAAAGGTGAATCATGAATATATATATCTTGCAATTAAATATCTCAGAGGAAGATTATTAATTTATTTACTCATGCAAGTCATGTTTGAGATCTTTGAACACTAGCAACCTGTTTCTGTTGCAGTTGCCAACAAAGTACTTTACCAATGCCCTGTCAACAACAGCATTGCCAGACACAAGGCCTAAGAACTATAAATCATACAGTATTAATACCGTATAAACTTTGTCACAACATAGTGTTTTTTCACTTTTTTATTCCATGCTATTATGATTAAGGAGAGGTGAAGAGTCTCATTAGTAGATTCAAATTATCGATATTCTTTAAATTTTCAAGTTAAAAGGTGATTATTGTTATTCCTAGTTTTTAATCCACTAAATTTTACCAGATTCAGTACAAAAACAAGTTGGACTGGAACAGAAGTGTGTATGCTACTGTTACAGGGCTTTGATATGAAGGCAAAGATCCTAATCTAATCGAATCATGCAATACTTAAAAGTACCCATACCTCGGTGTCACTTCCTTCATTCCCTTGCAGGACACGGATAGCATGCATCAATGCTTGTCGAGCTTGAATACTTTTAACACCATATTCTTTGGCTAATTCTTCTTCTGTCAGCCATTTGAAATGACTTAAATTCATGTCACATGGAAAATGTCGAACATAATCTTCCAAACCTTGATTTTTCAAAAAGTACTGAAATGTCTGATTGCTCATGCGCAACGGGGCAACGTGAGATGGTAAACTCATCTTTCTCCGTTCCATGATTACAGCTCATACAAAGAATAGGGGTTCGTTATTAGCAATTTAGTTTTGTACAGCCTCATGATTTTACGTTATCTCAGCCCACATGTATGTATCATAGATTTTTTTACAACTGCTCCATATTATCAGTCAAATTAAGATTGTTCATCACGTTGAATGACCTTGGAAAAAACTCATAATAAGGCTATAGTAGTCTGGTACTGTAACAACTTTAGGTTAGAACTCTTCATTGTCATAATCATGTTTTGTCTGAAAAAACAAATGACACCCATGCACATAGAATAAATTACTGTAGTAAACACATCAAAATGACATTATAGTAAAGCCCTCTATTCATTCCTGTTAGTGTGTCAAGAAATTATGAAAAGGAAATAACTAGTTATAATCTTTGTGACACCTGCTCACACTTGTGCTTTAAATATGTCAAGAGGAACAAATGTGTGCAAAGCAATCGTGTTCATTTCACCTTCAATTAATTAATTTCTTTACAAATTTCACTACAGACTTTAGTTTCATATTTTCTTTTTCAGACTTTAAAAAGCATTGCAGCAATTGGATGAGGAATGACTATAAAGTACACCTGTAAAAACTCGTAGCTTGGCATTCAGCAGCTACCAAGAGATACGTAATGTGATTGTGCCATGGGATAAGTGTTGCAAAATAGCTTGAGAGATTGGAAATGGTATTAGAAGCAAAGTGTGTAATCTATGTGCTATACAGCAGAATATTGTGTAAATATGTAATGTGCACTTAATATGGTTTCAGTAGTGTTATTACTACTAGTCAGAAACTTAACCTGCTATAGTTAAAGTTTTTCATAGCTACCACAAAAATGTATAACGAAATGATCCTAATAACAAATAATTCTCCAAACTGTTCAGCTGCAAGAACATGCCAACCTAACTAGCGTGGACTCGAACTGTCAATCTGCACTCGTGCACCTGTTTCCTACCATTCAAACTCTTTTTCTAGATTTCACACTGAAATTCCTCTTGCTTGAACCATCTTTTCTGAGGATTCTCGCAAGTTGCCAGAAACTCGAACAGATTTCTGGAGATTCAAACTGCAGATGTGAAACCCAGAAAATTAGGAAACGGGTGTGAGTATACGGACTGACGGTTCAAGTGCACACTGGTTAGGCAGGCGTGAAGAAGCATTATGCAAAATATGGGAATGATAAGTTTATTAGACAAGGAATCTGGCATGACATTTATGTTAGTTATGGCAGCCGATGCAACAACTAACAATTATTTGTTTGGGGGGGGGGCAGTCAGAACAGTTGAGTACACACGGCAAAAATGTACATTTTTCAGCAGTTAGACAGGGCATCCAGGACACCCTGAAAAGCATATAAAATAACTGAAACAATTTCAGCCCCAAAATCCCGGGGGGGCAGTCAATATGAACGTGGGTACGCATGTTCCAACAAAATCTCGTGTGAAAGGGTATGTTTTTCGAACCGCCAGCGCGCAACGCGCTTTAGGTCTGTTTTTTGGCTAAATTCACGAAAAGGGGTGGTTTTTCGGAGGTGTGAGACTTCAGCAGGGGTGTTTTTTTTCCAAAAGTCCCTTCCTTAGGGGTGTATTTTTTCAAAAAAACTCACTTCCTTAGGGTGTATTTTTTGCGGGCCCAAAATAAAGAAATGGTGTGTTGAATCCCAAAAGTTAAATAGGATATAGTTTCAGTTTTCCATTTGTTTGAAAAAAAGACTCCCAAAAATGCAATTATAAGATGAATGTACATCACAAACATCGGTTAGTGTTGCAATCTATCAGTTAATATTTTAGAAACAAATTAAGTCACTAGCATGCAAAAGATACAAAAAAAATGAAAGAGGTAAACAAAAAATAATGTAACACGTCAAAATTTAGTTAATTCTCGCACGTCACAATACTTAAGGTTATACATTTCGATCTGATGTCATTCTGCACAATTTATAAAAACAGATATTTGGTGACAGGAAATGGAGGCCTGGGAAACTAGCCTAATCAAGGCAGGAAAATACTTAGTCATGCAAGCATGACCCTACTACGGGCAGCATATGGCTTGTCTGTAGGGTCATGACCGTCTCATATCTCAGACTAGCCGAAGTTCGAAAACACTTATTTCCCTATTAAATTCCACCAAAATTTTGCTTCTGCATATTCCTTGACTACTCCGCTTCTTATATTCCCATATCGAAATAACTTAATCAACGATTCAACAGCACATCAGCATAAAATCCACATAACAAAATGATGCAGCCATCATTCACATGACGCCATTAATGTCAAGGTTATTTGACGAACACTGGTATCGATAATAATCGTACAAGAATCCAAATGTGAGAAGTCATTAGTGATACATTTATCTTCCGGCATAGCGCTTCAGAGTTTTACATTACTTCTCGCTGGACTGAAAAATTTTACGTCATTTGTTCAGCGCCTGCGCACTAGTATACTTCTTCAATGTTTTTAGCAGATGATGGATGTTCAAGAGTGCATTTTGGATGTTATGCTGATGCGCTGTTGAATCTGTGATTAAGTTATTTGTATAAGGAATAGACAGAAGCAAAAATTTTGGTGGAATTTAATAGGGAAGTAAGTGTTTTAGAACTTCGAGTAGTCTGAGATATGAGACGGTCATGACCCTACGGACAAGCCGTAGACTGTCCATAGTTGGGTCATGCTTGCAGTGCTAGAAAATACAGCGCCAGAATCGTCAGACTAGTCCTGTCGGATTGTCTGTAACTGTAAGTGTAATCAGTACTTTGCTTTTCATAAGTAGCCCCTGCGAAGCGATAAATTAAATACTATATTTACTCTGACAGAAATGCTGAAATAATGTTTATGACAGGAAACTAGCAGTGTTGGATAATTGTGGTTCCTTACAGGAAATTTGTCACATCCATAAAAAAACTAAAGGAAACAGTCAAGATTTTTTCGAAATCAAATGACATCCTGTTTTACAACACAAATTTTATAACAGATTTTGAAATAATAACATACCTTTACCGACATCATTGTACAGTATCATAATTCTAAAATGTCAGTATGAAATATAGATCCTCATCATAATATTATACTTGTAAAAAGATGCCAATTTAAACAGATAATCGTAAAATTGTCACACTTCGGTCACTCTCTGCTGCCGTCTGTAGGAACTAGGTCAAACGGATAGTGTTACAACGCATGCGCATTTCTATTATAAATATGGTAAGAAATAGGTCACACGTGGTAACGTAAACATTCAAAGTCAGGTAAGTTTTCAGAATTCGCATGTTCAACTTTTACATCGTTAGCTGCAAACACAAGCAATATATATATTTGTGAATAAACGATAACAACAAATAAAAAGTAACATTGTTTATTTAAACTGTCTGATCATTGAATTTATTTTTACAATTAAATATCACGCATTTTCAGTTACGGTGAGCCCCTTGGGTGCCGGAGCCAATTGGGTTTTCTATTGCCCAGCCAAAAACAATCCCAGTGTTTGATATCTCTCAGATGTTACGAGCTTTTAAAAGATATATCTTGGACAGTTTGAAAATATATACTGTGTGATAATAAAAATACCTTTAATTATTGCAAATCTAAAAATAGCCCGAAAATATGCAAATTTTGTGTCTAATATTATAACTAAGCGAGACCCTCGTTACTGTTTTAAATATTGTCGTGAAAAATCAAAATTATATTTTGTTCATACAAAATAGTTCGTGTGCTAAATCAAAACTAATGACATATTAACATTACTGCAAATAATACAATTAAAATGTCGGTGTTCTACAAGACACATTGTTTTCCCTGGGGCGGTTAGTTACCTACGAGATGTGCATCTTTTGTTGCTCATAACTATGACATTGGCAATAATCTTTTATTGGCTATAAACAATGTTCCCGTGGTTTTAAATATTCTTCCTTCATGAAAGCCGGACGTAAACGCAGAGAAGTGACAAATCATAATACTGGAAATGCCGTTTATGTTTGTTTTTCATTAGTGCAAAACTATGTTAACAAGCTTAGGGGCAAATTTTGGTAATAATTTGATAGCTTAGATTTAATTTCTCTTGGCATTGTTATTTTTTTCTGTACAGCTTAACCAGTCGTCCATATTATGGAACACACTAACTATAATGGCATTGGTTTCGGAAACATTGCTGCACAAAATTTTGAGAACATCAAAACATTCTTTTATTTGCAACGTCCCAGCTTAGCTGACAATGGAGGATTTATCTGGAATATCAATACATAGCACCTACAAGAAATTTTAATTATAGTATGGGTGCTTTTATGCTATGATTACTTCTAATCCCGTGGTTTCCCGTAGCATTGTTGAACAGTCGGATTCCTAAGTACCGAGGCTCCAACAGGTTTTCAAAATACATGTCACGCTAGTTTGTCATACTTCGATATATGATAACTTTTTGGTAATGGAAGTTTTAAAAATAAATATAATTTCATATTTATGAGGAAATAAAAAATCAAGGATCAACTTAGTGTTTTCGCGTGAAAAGTAGGTAGCGTTACACATAATAAGCCGCTCCTTTATTCATAGATTTGCATAATGCCCCTAGCTTGTATATATCATACGTATATAGCAAAAGTAGGTCCACATTTTGTGTTTCCCTACAATTTATTCCTGGTTAAGTTGAATTTCTAATGCTTTGAACCACATATGCCACCAAAAAAATGATACGACTAAAAATAATCATATAATAAAATAATCATATAATAAAATGATACACTAAAAATAATCATATAATAAAATGTGATCTAACTAAAGAGGTTCAATACGGTAACCGTTTAAACATTTTTATACAGAATACATTATCAATGATATGAAACATAACATTATCATGTACAATTGCTCTATCCAGCCTACCTAACCATCGTGTACACGGCTCATTAATCCCCGGGCATTAATCCCCACTCATGCGTCTTTTTTCCTCAATAACGAACCCTTTCCCCGATTTTCTTACCGACATTTCTTCTACCCGAACCGTCATTTACACTTTCTCACCCAAATTTCAAAGAACACTGTTGAATGCTCGGGTACAAGAACAGTTTACTTCATTATATTTCTTGTGTCCAGAAATACATCTCTGTTCCTAGAAATTTTCGCGAGTACGCAGAAATGACGGTTCAGTTAAGATGAATTTCAATCTCAAAGCACTTGTTAGGAAAATATATGGCGCTCGAAACAATCTTGAGCGAGGGGTTATTTCATAACTCAGTATGATCATCATCTCTTTTCTTTCCCAGCAGTCCTTTGAATAGCTTAACTCCATCTAAAGTTTTTAGTGTAGGATTCCAGAGATCCGAATATTCGTCTTGTCTTTGCTTTTTCAATTTTAGTTTCGTTTGAATAGATTTTCGTATATTTTCTGAAACTGAATCCATTTCGTCAGCATTTTGATAACCTAACCATGCATGTCTTGCAGTGGGATGTTGTTTGTCTAGTCTCAAGACATCATTATTGTGAAGACACACCGCAAACTGATGGAACACAACTGTCCCCCTTCGCGTTAACTTTTTGTCAACCACAGAATCTTGGTTACTGACATCATTTTTGAATTTTGCAAGTTTTGTAAGGGGTTGTATTGAAACAGTTTTAGTTACCATGTTATCGCGTTCCCCAGTTTTCGTGTTTGACAACGAGTTTAAGATTGTCGTACACTGTAAGGCTCCCCAAATTTTGCTCTTAGGTTTCGAATCATTTTGTAAGTTTTTAACAAAATCTTTTACGCCATTGTCCAACGCTGTCTTTTCCTTTTGTAATTCACCCAGCCTTTTTAGTCTTCGTTTCTCACATTTTCTCTTTAAAGACGTTATTTCCATATCGTCTTCATGTTCCGTCACTACGTCAACGGATTCCCTCGTTGTATTAGCATAATTATAATTTTCAGACTTTGTTGACAGAGAAAAAGCCACTTTACCTGGGGGTTGTTTTTCAGTTTTATTACCTGCAACAGAAATTCCTGCTTCAGTTTTACTTCGATGATTCATGATTCCAGGCAACTTAGTGCTAAATCCAGAATACGTACTATTCTTAGTAATATTCTTTTTCTTTTCATGTGGTTGTGAAAGTTGTGGTAACTTTTTTCCATCTGGAATTTGTCCCCTTTCATAATTGCCTCTCCTCGTCAGTTTATTGAATGCTGTTAACTTGACATCTCTACAAGTCAACCCATCGTAGCTCGCTGTATTGACAGTTTTTGGATCATTCGAATTGCTATCGATTGGGTTTGTTTGTAATTGTAAATAGTCCGGCGGCGTATACTTTGGCGAATCCAACGCTTGATCCCTCCATTTTTCAATTTTATTTTTCGTATTCGATTCAAAGATATTCTTTTCAAGTCGAAAACTTTCAAGAACGTGATTTTTTAGAATTTCCAGACGTTTTATATCTTCTTCTTGCTTCCGCCTTATATTATACTGACTGCGCAACATTTGCCTATCCCGTCTTTCTTGCCACTGTTTAATACGTATAAGATTAAAACCCAATCCTCTTGAAGGAAGCATATTCACTACTTGTTACTATTCTGTAAAACACAAAAAAGTGCGATGCAAAAGAGATATATTCTGTCTTGATTTTGTGGTTCGTTTTCATAATTCTTATATATTAACTAGTTTTTTTACAATATGTATAATTTTAAAGAATGTGTCATTATTGAAGATAGAAATATGCAACTGAACTACCTATTGCATGCCGTAATGGTTAAAGGTCACATAATATCATAATGGTATCAAATATATACCAAAACCAGTTGTTACGAATGAAGCTGACAAATCTGAATGTAAAAACTGAAACCATAAGAATGTCGATTTTTGTACATACAAACAGTTTATTCAAAGTAGCCAGTTTAGATATTATTTAGTATTGTAGATTTAATAAGAATTAGCTCAGCTCATAATTAAAATTATCTGCTAATCTAATGCTTTCTTTAACAATGCAGCTGTACATATTTTAACATACAGATATCACCAGTTTTATCTGATATCTCGCACCCGTTTGTAAAAACTCACTACCGCACAACCAGTTTAGGTACTTTCTTTTCCCCCACCAGATATTTTAATATGGATACGAAAGTGCAGATGTTATGCGTGTGACAATATAAAAACGGGGAACGAAAAAGTGGGCGAAAAGCAAGAAGTAGGCCTGCGTTATCGGTATATACATCTTAGCCTGGGCTAGATTTTTCTCGGAATAAAAGTGACAAGTTAAAAAAAAACGCGTCCTATAGTTTGACGACTAAATTCATGGTGATTTAAAATTTATATAAACAATCCTATGTAAAAATGCATCGCAGTTGTAGTTATAACAATTTATAACATTTCTTTATATTACTAAAACAGTATTTCATGAAAAAACGAGTTGATAGAATTTCGCGATAGCAGACTTAATTATCTCATTGTTCATACCAGCTCAAATCTTGTACGTATATTTCCGATTTGCTGCTGTGAAATATTCATTATTACAATATTTTATTCAAAAGTTGCATGTTCCACTTTTCGACCTATACTTTTATATTTCTACCACGGGAAATTTATTTATCTGGATACCAATCCAAAACACATACTGTACGTGAAGCGATATATACCCAGGGATGGATATATGACTGGATTTTTCAAGGAAATTAAAAAAAAGAACAATCTGCTTCAAATACCTTGGCTAAAGTGAAAAGACTTGTTAAACAAATTATTCAGCTGAAGAAGACGGTTGCACAACGTATTGGTGACTGGCAATTAATTAATTGTACACAGCATATTTTCTTAGGTGGATTAAACACCACAATCAATTATATATATATATATATATATATATATGTATATATATTACCTATAGTATGATGAAGATCGGATAGTAGAACTATCCGCTATAATCAATATTTTCTGCATTTGTATTTTTGGTTTTACCTCATTTTATGAATATGAACAGAAAAAATAAAACTTTTGAATACTTACCGGAATCCAATATCTTAAATAACGCTGGAGTAACTTATTTGATTTCTTTCATTACTCACTAATGAAGACCAAACACTAAAGAGGTTTTCGGTCCTACAAGAGTACATTGACAAATGCACTTTAAGAACAACACTAACAATAGTATCTAAGCGAATCTTCCTTACCGAAATCTAAATTTACGTAATACAACTGAATAAAATTGCCAAATTATTTACAAATCAGTGAGGAATAAATAAGATGGCCTCTTTTGTACTCCAAGATTATGTTTACCTTTTGACCACGTGGATACAATTTTAACGATCTCTTATCATGCTGTATCTTTGCGACCTTTCCTATCCAAATTGTAAGTTGTCCAACCAATTATTTATAAATCAAATTTGACAAAAACTTAGTAAATCAGAAATGGGATAGGCTAACAATATATGTATTCAGTCATATCCAATAATTTGAATTCCGGTGTTTGAATTAGAATACATCTGATTTGAATTGTAAACAGATATCTGTCACAGCGTTTTTTGAATTTCACATTTTAGAAATACCATTCAGCTCCCGGAGCTTCTCGGCATTTAGGCATGTTTAGGGTCTTGTGCCTCCAGCAAACATGTGTCAAGCAAGATGATACTGTCAAAACAAACAATACCAGAGAATATATCCAAGATAAAAATCATAAAACCGATTGATATTTCATATGCAGAACTAGATTTTATAAGACCATTTAAACATTTTTTACACTAAAGACGGCTTTTAATTAAATCTAAGGCGTGAATGTCAGAATATTACAATATATGCAGACAGGTATGAACATAATCTGTGACAAAGCCATTAAAAATATTTTAAAAGAGAGCATTTATTATTACACGAAAGTTTACCTGCAGATACAGCGATGCGGGTAGCCCCATTTAATTATATACATGTAAAAGTCCAAAATTAATTCAATTCTTATCCGTTAGATTTCCTGACTCTTGAATGCACAAATCAAGAAGACGGGTTTTGTATTAAGAAATCTTTTAACTTTAGACATCAAGAAGAATATCTTACCTTTTTGTTAATTCAGTTCGGGATGTAGGAAGCACGAGACTGTTATGAGACAGGTACCTATCTATTGTAATTTTTAAAAAGACCAGACACATGTAATAGATTAAAAAAACATCAAACCGAAGTCGTTACTGACAACCATAAATTGTTAAAAATCAATCACGAAAAATTACTTATTGATATCAATCAAACAGAAAATTGCAATTTGTAGCGCGCAAAACGCGATTGGTCTACATCAGGCGTAAAAATACTTCAGCGCGTTTCTCGCTCTTTGATGGGATGCGATGGTGGCGAAGTGGTAAGCAAATACCGTGTTTTACAGATGTAATCACATTCACTGCATGCTTTCACTTTGTTTTATACACATCGATCAGTGAAATGTTTTATCGAAGTCGGGCCAGGTACACCCGCGCCGCTTACTTAGTAAATAAAATCATTTTATCCAAATGATGGAAAAATATCAATATATGAACTGACAGTGAAGAATTTGAGTAACTTTTAATAAGAAATTAATTATGTTTTATTTAATAACAATTTTATTATTTGCGTTTATTTGCGTATGTCATGCCTTCTGTGTATAACTTCAAACTTTATGATAATAATTTTAACACATGCATAATATTCTATTATATGATATCATCTGACCAACGAAACTGTACACATATCGGACATGCAAGGCCCCACTTAGTAAATAACTGGGTATTTAGTAAACTGTCATTTGTTATTAAACTGTGTTATTAAATACTTGTCTAATGACACATATGTATTTTACCTTGAAGCACAGTGTCATATAGCAAACTAAAACCCATTTAAAGCTGCAACGGGTACATAGGGAAAAACATTATAGACCATTATAGCTGTAGTTTTATAATCATCGTGAAACTACGGATACCAGAGGCGTGGTAATAAATAAACAGAATCTTTTTTGATCTTTGTTTCATAATGTATTTAAAGAATCGATTTTTCGTGATAACTTAAGAAAAAACGAAATGTTCACTAAAACATGCACATACAGCAAAGTGAAAACCGGATGGTAACCTAACATGAAATAGAGCATTTCGCAACTTTGCAATATACTCAGTTTCTCATAAAAAATACTAAAACTATTGTAGTTTAACATTGAAAAACTGTGTTATCCGCGGATGCGAAAAACTTTTGAATCTATTTTAAAATTACACGAAAGACGATTTACGCCCATTTGTTATAAAATGAACGTCACAATATTTATAAACTACAACTTTTTGTTAAATAGCATATAGTTACGTACTTTCACACACAGAAAATCGTATATAAATATCTTTTGAAATGATTCCAATTACGTAGGGTCCTTCTAGCTATCCAAATAGCTGAGATGCAGCGACAATAGTACTTATTTTATGGGTATTTTTGTGAGAAACTGTGAATTACAAAATTTCGAAGTGTAATATTACACATTAGGTCCACATCTGAGGGTAGAATCGCCATACCTAGTAGACTGACGCATTTTTGCAGTAAATTAAAGGAAATCACTTTGAAGTAAAACTCATTGCTTTTGAGGATAATTAAAAGTTACAGTCTCATTCAATCCAGAGTCACAGTATTAGATCCCTGTGACGATGATTAAGCATACTGTCATATGCGGTTTGTCATCTTTGCTATGAGTGGAACAGAAGTGGACTGCCTTGCGGGACACAGATTCAGCTCTTTGGTGTTTAGCGGTAAATTTGAGAGTACTTTCGCTAGATGTCACTGTTTCTCTCTTTATGAACGGCAAATAATCCAATCATCCAATCTATATAAATCGTCGTAAAAGATCTGTAACATTAGGTATGTAACTCTTAAGAATCGCACCCAGGTATTGATAATATCACTGATAACATTCATTCAGATATTAAGACAAAGCGGTATCGTAATACTATTATTTTATTTAAACAAATGTGGTGATTCCGATTCATTCCTATCTTAGTATCTATTATTGTATTAATCTAATAACCGGTTTATATATAAATTATAATTTAATAGTATATTCTATATCTGTCACCTATCTGTGCTATATGCTGAAAGAACTTTCGTATGAGATCAGCTTTTGATTCCAGATCATAAAATAGCTCACAATAACTAGTTATTAGAAGCATTAAATTACTAAGTTCTAGTTATATGACTTAATAATATGGTCCTACTATGGAAGCCTACAAAATTAACCCATTAACCTGCCATAGTCATTCGGCTCCAAGTCGCCTTATAGAAAGAGGGAGTATGGGAAAATGTTTTTTTATTTGTAATATGTCAAAGGATTAAAAAAATAATCACATTTCATAAAAGTCACAAGAAAGTCAGCTTCATCGTGGATTCACTCCCTCGGGGGGCGGTCAATATGAAAGTGGGTAACCATGTTCCAACATGACTTTTCAAAAAAGCCCCCAAAGAAGTGAAATTCTGCAAAAAATACACCCCTAAGGAAGTGATTTTTTTTTAAATGCACCCCTAAGGAAGTGCTTTTTTGAAAAAATACACCCCTAAGGAAGTGAATCACGTGATACCTGAACCCTGACCTGACCAATCGTATGCCGTGTTTTAAAAGGTCATTCTCAAAATAGCATCAATT
>JAOXYB010021125.1:0-17340 GCA_028565635.1 Phoronis ovalis | reverse complement strand
AAATGACCTATGTGTGCATAAATTACTCTGATAGTCACAATGCAAAGCTGCAAAAACAAAATAGTTATGACAGTTATGAGATGAACGTTTTTAAGTTTTATATCACACTGCAGGACTGTAATTTTTACTAAAAAATTGGTAAAATTATTTGTTTTTTCAGTTTACCACTTTTCAGCGCCATCCTGATTTTCCTACCATGTTAATATTATTACTAATAAAATGTGTCCTGTTCTCTGCAGATACTCTCTCATATAAGCTTACAAGATTTTTTAGTTTAAAGACGCATTTCTATTTACAGAAGTCAGTAGGAGTTCAGAATGACGAACCCAAAAGGTACGCGTCGCGGCACTCGCTACATGTTCTCAAGAAAATTCCGTAAGCATGGAGTAACGCCATTATCAAGATATTTCACAATCTACAAACAGGGCGATATTGTTGATATTAAGGTAAATATTATTTACCATATACAATGTACGTTATAGTGCTGGAGAACATTTTATCTTCACGTTAAAATTTGTGTACTTTTTGGACAAATCTGTTTTTGGGCCCATTATCTGTATGCCAACAATATTATAAAATGTACAGTACACATTGTTAATTGTCTGTCAGTGGGTCTTTTCAATCATTTATGTTTGTTTAAATGTTTAAACAATCAGACATTTCTAAAAAAGTTGGCACATCTGTGTGGTTCTCTGTGTCAGCATATAGAGAGTGATGACAAAAATAAATAAAAACCATAATTTGTCTGTAATTTATCTGTTAATTATGAATAGTTTGAATGTTATTAAAGTAGGACTAGACATTGTTGCTACATCACAGTTAAAACATTGTCTTGCTTGGTTTTAGGGTGATGGTGCCGTTCAGAAAGGTATGCCCCACAAAAGTTATCACGGACGAACTGGTAAAATATTTAACGTCACGCAACATGCAGTTGGTGTCATTGTCAACAAAAGAGTGAGGTAAGTATCATCGTTTTAAAAGAACTACTTTTTGGAAAATATGTTTTAGGACCATTACCATTACAAATTCAAAATTAGACGTACCACTTTGTTCTACTTGATACCACTTTGTGCTACATGGTTCTAGATGTTTAAGGCACCCCTTTCTACATCCTCTTAAAGTAGGTGTATGGTTGCATGAACCATTTGATGCCCCTACTATGAAGATGTTTTGAAATTTCCTACTGGTTTGTAATTTGTAGTCTGTTATTTTGCTTTATTTACTAAACAATTATGTTTTATGTGAGTATACAATTTAGTTTCATATAGTGTGTTAAGATGGGATTTCTATATACATAATTTGTGCCTCCACTTTCAGAGGGCGTATCATACCAAAAAGAATCAATATACGCATTGAACATATTAAGCACTCCAACTGCAGACTTGAGTTTGTACAAAGAGTGAAAGCAAACGAAGATAGCAAGAAGCAAGCTAAGGAGCAGGGAAAAACAGTGAACTGTAAAAGACAGGTGAGAATTTGTTTATTCTTAGAGCAAAAGTGTCAATTATTTTGGTAATGTCTGAAAATAACCACCTGAAAACTTCCATTGCTCCATCCTCTTATATTACTGATCTATTTGCACCCAAATGATGTGTAATAATGAGTGTCAAGTCTTTCCTGTGTTGATTCATATGGAAGGAGGCTTATACCTACATATGTTTTATTCTGTTTGATCTATATAAATACAGCCTGTTTAAACATTGCTATGTTTTATGATGCCACTGTAAGATTGACTTTTGACTAATTCCCAATCAAAGGAGTTGCTTTTGGTAATTTTGCTAGGTCAGTCATGTTGATGAGAACCAAAAAAGTGAAGTAAACATATGATTCCGACCATTTTCAAAACAATTTCTATTGTTTTAATCTCGCATAAAATTTATGAATATCGCAGTTAAAATCTGCACTATTTTATGGTATAGTTATAATGAAAATCAACCGGCATCTAAACCATAGTTTTAGCAGACATATCCCCAGGTTATAGGAAACAACTATGACCGAAATATAAGTTTATGTACCAAAAATGGCCAATATCTGATATTTTCTATCTTCAGGTGTTGGCAGTTATGAAAGGGTTGTGATGGCATCTATAGCATTGGTAGTAAGCTCCATGTTATTCTGTTCTGTAGTTAGCTTAAACTATGTAGTTTTACATGTGTTTGATCAATAAGGTATTTCTTTTTTTTTCCAGCCAGCTCAACCAGGGCCAGCACACACTGTTAGAACCAGATACAATAAGCCGCAGTTCTTGACACCTATCCCTTGGGAATTTATTGCATAAAATGTGCATAACAGTATAATGTTAAGACAAAAAGTGGGTACATTATAATAAAAACAAATATTGCATAAATATATTGAGTTGTGTTGTCTATTTGAATAGTAGAATGCTACATGGAATGGGTTTCACAATTTATTCACTTTGCATGTCTAACTAAATGTGACTCACAATTTTTTCTGTGAAACCTTAAGTACTAAATCAACACTATCACTTTACATGGTGTGTCAAACTATTTGTTACAAATTAGATTGTAAGTTCACCAGTTTGTTTCATTGCTCAAAGCTGAGCACAGATTTGCTGGGAAGTTGAACTCTCATGGTGAACATTCATTGAAGGAATTCCACATTAATGATTTGAATAAAAAACAAAGTGCTTAAAAGCTCTTTAAAGATGGTGCTGCTTCAAATGAGCAATGACTTGCTTAAGGTCAATAACGCTTTTTAATTTTAAATGGTACATGAACATTTTGAAGTTGCTGTAGGAGAATTTCAATCTTACTGAATCCACACACTGAGTTGGTAGAGATGGACTGTTCGTAGATCATCTGAACATCTTGTTCCATAAAAATGTTCTGCTTTCTAGTACAAAAGAACACTGGCCTTTATAACTACAGGAATTATCAAATTAAGGTGATACCTTACTGAACCAGTGCAAAATAGTCATACTTGCATAAAATGGGATAGCCCGATGTGTGATATGCATATATATATTGATGTATACAATAACTACATATTACATTCTATCAAATCACTTATTTTCTAATGTTTCCGAGTAATTCTTTTTTTGTTTTGACCATAGAGCTTGTAGTAAGCATTTGGAGTGCACGTCAAACATTTCATAAATGCACTTGTCCCACACAATAAGAATTTTGCTGGTTGGGTTGCTACTCCTGAAGTGCATCAGAAGATATACCAGAAACATCTTACTAAAAATAATTTTAAGATTGTGTGGTAGAGTTCAGGTATGTACCACTGACCAATTCCAAAGTTTAAGCTAGTCGTTACCAAATCCAAATTTTGCCCTATTAACAACAACTTGCAATCCGAAATACAATCACCCCACTGAAAACTAATACGAGTGTCCAATGGTTAGAATGGTCATATATTGGTATAACTGGAATGAAAAAATGTATTTTAACTATGTAAACATTTTTTTTATGTAAAAATAGGTTTACATATATACAGCCTTTCTAGCGTCATCTTATGAGTCTCCCAGGGGGGGAGTGGTCAATATGAAAATGGGTACGCATATTCCAACAAAATTTCACGTGAAAGGATATATTTTTTGAACCTCCGGCGCATTACGTGATTAGAGTATGTTTTTGGCTAAAATCACGAAAATGTGTGGTTTTTTGGAGGTGTGACACTTCAATCTTTAGGGGTTTTTTTTCAAAAACTCACTTCCTTAGGGGTGTATTTTTGCAGAATTTCACTTCGTTAGGGACTTTTTTGAAAAACCATGTTAGAGCATGGGTACCCACTTTCATATTGACTGCCGCCCCCCGGGGATGAGTCTACTGGATAATCAGAATAGAAATGTCCACTTGGTGGCGCATCAAGTTCTTTAGTATTGGAGATAGAAAAGTGAAGCGCTAAAACCTCGGCATGCGAAGTACTACGAACTGACTGAAGATGGCTTTTAATTTTGGAACGAAATCTGCCTTTGGTTCAACTTCTGCTACTACAACAACGGCAACGACATTCGGGGGGTTTGGAGCCGCAGCGAAACCAGCAACAGCTGGATTTGGCTTTGGAACAACGACCACCTCAGCCGGTAAATTTTGTTAAAACAAATAAATTTAGTTTAGTTTGAATTTTAGAAATACAATTCTATCAAAGACAAAGCCAAAGGGTTGCAGTATATACATTCAAGTAGAAAAATATATTCAATAAACTACAAGTAATAATGTATTTAGGGCTGATATTTTATGCTGAATATTTCATGTGTAATTGTTGTTGCCAGATAGTATTAGTAGGCCTAGCGAATATTTGATTGCGTTTTCCTGGGGATTTCCCACATTGAACTTGTTCTAACTAGTTCGATCGGGAAGAATTTGTACAATAACAAAAGCAAGCAGGCTGCCATAGCAGCCATAGTATGATTTGTGTACCCTGGACTATATTACTGAAGTAAAGTATACATTTGTTTGACAGATTATGCATTTTTATTTTATTTTGCAATAATAAATATTTCAAATATATACTTTCTCAATCTCAACTGCATCATAACTTCATAAGATTGTATTATATTTATGAATATGAATTTATCCCAGAATTAATTACTACCAGCTGCATACCAGCATGAGATCTGAAACTTTAGTATTAGATTCAAACTATTATCAATGGCCTTCCTCGATTTGATAATTTGCAGTATTATTAGATAACTTATTCGTAAACTCTTGTTAATATTGCAATTTTCCCTGTGATCCAGTCACCAGATGTACTGCTATAATTGTGATATGGGGAATTCAAGTTCTCTCTTACAGTAATTTAGATGGGATAGCCCTGTAATTGGTGGTGGATTGCATCCATATTATTATAGTGTGCAGTAGTTATAAATAGTTTTGATGCCTGCATAATTATAGTATCTTGTGCACATTTACAGGGCCTATTCATATAAACTGCATAGATGTTAGAAGCTTTAACTTCATCGTCTTTTAAGTTACCTGATGTCACATAATTTGTGATAAATAAAAATAGTACATGCAATAAGAATATTGTTATGGGTGCAACTGTAATGAAGTAAGACAATATATTAAAATAAGGGACTAAGGCAAAGTTTTGTATGATTTTTGCAAGTGTAAAGCGAGGTAGAGCAGATGGGATATACCACAAGAAGTATAAAAGATAAGAAAGATGCTTTGAAACGAAGAGTTTGCTTATTTAATTTAATTTTTATGATATTTAATAGATTTAGACGTGTAGATGTGCATATCTTTTAAAAAGAGTTAATTTTGTCGTTTCAAAATTAAAAGACGGTGTAACACCTATCCCATCCGAATTAAAAGAATTAAGTTTTCCATCCAACATTGACCTTTTGACCCTAAGAAAATCTGTGTCCATTCTGTTTTCTGATTAATGAAGCATAATTAAAAGTTAGCAAAGACAAAAAAAGATGAACTTACGAAACCAAAAGCATTGTAAAATTTGTGATGGAATTAATTATTTTGTACAGGTACTGGTTTATTTGGGAGTGGTGCTACTCAAAGTAGTGGTGGTACCTTTGAGTTAAGACTACCAGTAACCACAACATCAGGATTTACATTTGGAACCCAACCTGCAAGCACAAGTACAGGTTTTAAAGGTAAATTTGGACTGAAGTTATGCAAAATCTGCATTTTCGTCGCATAGAAAGGGATTTGTGAGTTTTTATTGAACATCTAGATTAATTTTTTTTAAAGTACAAAGAAGGTCGACTGCATTTTTAATGCACTTTTTAATTTTTATAATATATTTGACAATGTTTTTTGGCAAACGAAACTTTTAGAAATGCTTATTTCTACCTATAATTGTTTTTTATGTTCAAAGTAATAGAGGTTTTGTGTTTGTTAATTTATTGGAATGCTCCTCAAACACAAGCTATGTTTGCTAGGTTTTGGTACTGGAACAAGTACTGCTGGTTCAACTGGTTTTGGTTTCGGTACAGGAACCTCAACATTTGGAACAGGTCTTGGTAGTAAGTAGAGTCACTATTGAATTCTTATAATACTGCCATTAGAATTTTAAATAGGAAACAGTTTGCTAAAAGTTACCAATATTTTTGCATGGTGCTAGTCTAAGTTTAGATCAATTGTTTTGTTGAAATCTGTTACATCTAGTTTTTTGAGTCATGCAAGAAATAAATATTGCCAAATTGAGTTATATATTTTTCTTGGTACCTGTGATGTCATTGATTTAAAAAATCTGTGTAACGACTGGCATGTTGCATACAGTGGGTGGCAAGTACTACACAGAAGGTGCATGTTACCTTCTTTCCCCTTGTAAAGTTTGTCCAGTTCTTACAATATGTAAAGTGCCATTTACTAAAAAAAAAACAGCTTTATTGATGTAAGTCTTGTTCCGTTATACATGGTATTTTGCACCAGCACAAGTTGTATGTGATGTTACGAAAGACACAAAAGGTGCAGAAATTTAATTTCATTTGTCTAATCGTGTTTGAATGTATAGTTTTGTTGACTATGTATTTGTTATACCAGTTATAGGTAGACTCTTTATGCAACAGCTGAATGTAAAGACTGATGTATATGTCACACCTTGCATATTATCATACACATACCATGGAAACCAATATTTTTTTCTCAATAAAAAATATAAGAAGATGGCATATATTTTACCAGTAGTATATACCTTTGCTATCACACGAAATTACCGTACTATGCATCTGTTTCAACAAATTCAGGGAATGTCCGTCATAACGTAACTTAAGACTAAGTAGACTGTATGTATTTGATAAAGCATCTTCAACTTCATCTTAGGCACAGGTTAAGCTAGCCTTTACAAGAAAATGTAGTCATTAAAGTTGATATTAAAAGTTATATATTAAAATGAAATTAAATTTCTGCACCTTTTGTGTCTTTCGTAACACCACATAGAACTTGTGCTGGTGCAAATTACCATGTATAATTTTATTTTAATAGAAGTTTTATAACAGCTGGCTACTGAGTGAAAACCAGGTGATGTTTATTATTAAACCGATTTCAAAGTCAGCCAAATTTTTTATAGCTCAAGCAACACAACAAGCTACTGTCCAAAATGCGTTAGCCAATATGGTCAGTGCTGTTACAGCTCCTGTAGTTTATGGCGATGAAAGAGACATGGTTATTGCGAAATGGAATCAAATTCAAGCTTTCTGGGGTGTAGGGAAAGGATATTACACACACCAGCACCATGTGGAATTCTCTAAAGACAACCCATTTTGCAGGTTCAAGGTAATTTACTAGCCTTACTATTCTGTTGGATCATTTGTCCTCTTATTTCAGTTTCTTCATAATTCTATGATCCCATTTTTTTTGAAAAAAATTCATTAAATACAATAATCAAACCCTTGGTAACAAAAAATGTGTAGTAATTTTATTATTCAGATTTTTTTTAAAAATGTTAAAATTCTAGTCTGTATGCTATGCCTCCTGTCATATCTTTTGCAACACAGTTCAAACACAAAAATGATGAGGATGATTCTCTTGGAGACCAGTTTTATTAAGAGGCAAACTTAAAATAGTAGAGTTCTTGTCATCTGTTTAATTAAATATTAAGCATAATATTGATATAACTATTTCAGGCTGTAGGCTATAGTCGTATGCCAGATTACAAGAATGAGGATGGTCTGGCTCAGTTGTTGTTTGCTAAGAAAGAGAATGAAGTTAAACCTGCACAACAACAGATTGTAGACTTTCTACATAAGTTAACAGGCAGTAAACCTGCCCTATCTGTCTGTGTTGAAAGTGTCAGAGAAATACCAGATAACAAGTAAGTTTGTTACCTCAAAATAAACTATTTCTAGACGAAGCAGCAAATCTAGGATTGGTTAGGCCTTACTCCTAGACAAGCATCACTGAACCACAGGGAATAGTGGGATTGGTTTGGTTTGTTTCTTAGGCAACCATCAATGAACCACAGGGAATTGTGGGATTGGTTTGGTTTGTTTCTTAGGCAACCATCAATGAACCACAGGGAATTGTGGGATTGGTTTTGTTTGTACTACTACTGTTGTATGTTGTAGTGGTTGCCTTCAGTATATCCTGTATAGATTGCTCACTAGTGTATCTACATAGATCTTTATGGTTTCAAGCATTTGGTTGCATTAAGCATGGAATGGGACTGTTGTCTAATCTATTCATAATCGGTTTCTTAATCAGCTGTTTACTATTATAATACCACATACAGTAATGGCTCTATACTGACAGTGTGCTCTATTACAATTCATTGGCCGATAAAGATTTGTCATGGCCGATATCGTAATGAGCTTTATTCCGACCTAAGTTGTTTTATACTGAACTTGCCACCCTGTTTATTCCTATTTAATCACTGCCATACGACTTCAGGGTAATTTGAGGCAGATATCCACTGGAGATTCTCCTGTATCAACTGTAAATTCTTAAATCGATTCACAACATATATCGTAATGTACTAACAAAAATGTGATTTGTGAATAAAAGCTGTATAATGTTATTGTATAATGTTATTGTAGAACAGAAATGTTAATCTACATAATGGAAAGAATGCCAAATGGAAGTACAAGAAGATTGCCTTCTACTGATGTTCAGACTTTCTTTAATCAAAATCATATAAAAACACAACTAAAACAATTGCATATTGAAAGTGTTGTTGCTAAAGTTAAACCATCACCAGATCAGCTAAAGCAGTATTTGGATTCCCCACCTTCTGGTAAGAAGAACGTTTTTAAGGTTTTATGACTGATGTTCTGTGCTGTGACTTAGCACTCAAAAGTAATTGAATTTTATTTCTTACATACTCATGTTCTTCTAATTAGTACATAGTAACTTAAAATTTTAGGCATAGATCCCTTGTTGTGGCAGCAAGCCAAATCAGATAATCCAGATCCTGATACTCTGATTCCTGTGCCAATGATTGGCTTCTCAGATTTGAATAACAGACTCAAGTTACAAGAACAACAGAGCAAACTACACCAAGCATCTCTTACAGTAAGTGAATGGTGTCTCTTCATTACTATATATTTCTGTGTTTGTTTGAAAGTCTTTCTTCTTCATGAAATGTCCATATTATATATTTTATGTAAGAAAAGATACTTCCTCCTGGAACGTTTGTTTCAGACATGGCTGCATCTTTTTTTCAATGTTTTACAATACAGTAAAACTAAATTTCACTTGATAGTTGATCCACTCCTTTAACACTGGTGTTGCTTGATTCAATTAAACTGGTATCGGGGATTAAAATCCAACTTCCCAAAGTTAAGGCTGGGTATACTAATGCCTTTTGCCACCAGTGCTGCCAAGGAAACAGGTAGAGCATTTGTCGTTACACTAGATTTTTACTCAAATATAATCTGCCATTTTTTTTTACTCTCAAATCTGTTTCAGAATTCTTCTTGAGCTGATTTACTATACATACATTATTTTACATTTCTTCTAGAATATCGGCGATGACATATCTTCATTACAAAGGAACCATGCTACAGTGATTGCCAATATTGAACAACTTAAAAGAAAACATTCGGAATTGGGTCACAGAGTATTGAAGGTAAATATCGGACACATACACTAAATACTCTACATGTTGATTTAAATAACGTTTTTGTATTTTATGCACTTTCATTTTTAGCAGTATCTTTTGTAGAGATACATAGGTTGGTGGTAGGGATGTAACTCAGAAGTATTGCAAGGAAGTAAGTGGCAAGGGTAGCATATATAAGTGACTTTATTATTTGTTCTAGCATTCTCGTATCGTTCAAATTTGAAAATGGAAGCCCAGAAGACCTCATGTATTTGAGGAATAAAGACATCTTTGTAACATAGTTTTAAGGCAATTGTCTTGTCTATACTTTTACATAAACCTCAGTGTGTATGTATATGCAATGGCATAGGTGGCCCCAGTGGTATGCTGTCCAACATTATATGCCGTTTGTCTATGGCAACACCTAGTGAAGGTTGGAAACTGATATATTTCTCAGTGGTCCTGTGTGACGGTTGTTTTATCAATGACACTTTAACTGCTGATGGTGTTTTGTTGTTTGTGTGTGTGCAGGACTTTGATGTCACTGTGACTGGTATAGATAACTGGATCAAATTTAGAGCTTTCAGTGCAAAGATTTTCTCATACTTATTTGTAGCTAGTATATAAATCTAGTTGAGAAAACCTTTTACAAAAATTTGATTAGCAAAATAGTGTAAGTTTCAAAATGTCTTTGAATTTGTGTTTTTTATTTTCTGACATTGATCAGAAGCCACTGAATAATTTATTTGATTCTTATTACATTTCAGGTCATTGCAAAACAAGAGATCTATCGTAAGCTAGGATATGCAATCCAGGGTGATGAAGAGCAGTTAAGAGCGCATCTTGAAGCTACACAAGTGGAGTTAAATGCCCCTACTCAGTTTAAAGTACGTCTTAAATAATGCCAATTTTACTAATAAGACTGGTCTAATTATCAATGGGATGTACCATGAATACTGTGGGAAAACCTGATAACTGGCACATATCACAATGAATTGTGCAAATCTGATCACTCTTTTTTTATACTTCTTTCTTTTAAAATGCAAAATTGTGCTACATCTTAGTCAACTGAAAGTAAATGTTTGTCAGCTGAACTCTGGATGTATGCAACTTGTATTAATGATAGACATTTTGTGATGATGTTGCAGGTCTGACAATTTTGATACAACTTTTTTATTTTCTCAGGGTCGATTGAATGAGCTGATGTCTCAAATACGTATGCAAAATCAATTGTCAGGTGGGCATGCCGAATTAAATTATCAGTTGGATCCTCAGATGAACATGGAAATAAAACAGGTAATATATGTTATTGTATTATTCAACAATTAAAACACTACATTTGATGTAAGACGTTTGCATTCGGCTCAAGTAAAATGTGGGAGGAATTATATTAATATTAATTAAATTGTAGAAAAACTGTGCCTTACAGAATTTTAATTAGTACTGGTAGCCTCTGCAATATAAGCCAGAGTAGAAGCGTTGGCTTCTGGTATATGTTATGCAAGCTTACATGCTCAGCCTAGTCAAATTTGTTTATGTCGCGCTGTTAAATGTGATTCTCTTTCATCTGAATGTATGACTGGTATTTTAATGATCATGTACTTCTACCATGGAAGTAATGCGTTATATGTTATCGCCTGTTTTCAGTGTGTAACTTAAAGCAATGTTTCCGATTGATATTTCAGCACTTAAAGCAACAACAAGAAGGGTTACAACATTTATTAACAATCATCAAAGATGACATGGAAGATTTGCAATTAATAGAACAAGGACTTGAACAAAGTACAAGGAAATAACAGTATTGATTTGGTTTAATAAAATTTATTCTACTACAAAGCAAAAAATTAAATTTATTAAAAATTATTTTAATGTCCTATTGACCTCTAGTGGAAGTAGAAAACCTATGTTTGCATGCAGTACATTGCGTGTTAATATAACAAATCATATCAATTCCACAATTTACAGTGATTACGAATTATCAATCCAATAACTCTTCATTTCATTTCTTTGAGCCACCTACATAATGCATAGTTCAGTAATCCGTAAAGCTTGTATCACCTATATCCACCAGAGGTCACTAGTACTGGGGAAGAGATGGAGTGGACAAGAAATGATTCGAATGTAGAAACTAATAGTTTTCTCTGGTGGACTCAATTCAATGTCATTTGTACTTTATCAGAACTAAATGAATATTCATGGAGACATGATTGGTGAAGTTTTCTGCCGTGTACATATTTACATTATATATATATATATATATATATATATGAAATATAATGCATGCATGCACACAAGCATACATATCATATTACCTTAAACCCCTAGTGGTAAGATGTAAATAGTCCAGTTCTGTAGTTTATGGTTGTAATGTTTCAGAAATTTAACGAACATACTTTGGTGTCTCTGGTAGTTCACGGGTCACAGTTACTGACAGGAACATGCTAGTATGTTCGGAAGTTTGCAGAGGCACTGCTAGGTAGATCATATGATTATTAGTGTACTTTGACTACTGTAAAATGTGCTAATAAATAACAATAAACTGTTGCAATTCTCTTGTTTAAGTTAATTTATAAAAAAAAAGATAATACAGTTTGCACACTAAACCTTTTTGAAATTTTTAAATCGACATTGTATAAAAAAAATATAGGTAACAGTGTTAACATTTCATTCATGCGATAAAAATACTACCTTAAAAAGAGGACATAGGACACTGCTGTATGCTGAACATTGGCTACAAATGCTAGGATGGCTTTTGCTACAACGTTACTATCGCACATTTCAATTGGAAAATGTTGACATATTGTCACTTGCATTTTGTGTAGATTGTTGCCACTTTTATTTCCTATTACAAAGAACAGGTTGTTAAATAAGCTTTACAGTCACTGCATATGTAACACGCGAATGCCTGTTTAACATAACAGTGGTACCCAATTATGTTACATTCAGATTGGTGCACTCATTGCCTGTCCGCAGCGATTCTTGTTTAGCTGGCGGTGCGTGATTTTATAGTGTCGTTTTTCAAACTTTAACCGTTTTACGCTTTACAACATTTTTACAACTGTATATGATAATGTAAGTTGATTATAAACTTTGTTAATGCTACCTTCAACTCAAATTTTAAGGTATTTTCAGAAGTTTGCTTAAAACAAGCATTTGTCATATTCTCAATTTGCCGAGTCTATACAAATAGGATATTTTTGTCCATTAACAATGGAAACGTTTTGATTCAAGGTCTGTCATATAATATACATGTTTTGAGCCGCTGTTCATGATGCAGCGATTATTCTTTTCTTTCGATTTTCTGTATGAGTATACTTTTCTGTATTTTTAAACCTGTCTAAAGGTATTCTGTTTGTTTGCGCAACTATAATTTTGTCTGTTTTCTCTCTTTCTTGCGCTACCCTTTTCTGTTGCAGTTTTATATGCTCAAGTCTTATGAGTTGTTCCAAGCCGGATGGCAAAGGTTTTGACGGCGGTTTAGGGGGTGTACCTGCACGACTAGCCGCACGAATGTTTTCATATCTACGTATCTGTTCTATTCTCTTAAGCTGATTTACGGTTACGGTAGGACGCGATTGTACGCTATGGCTTCCAGTGAAGGATGGTAAAGAACTTTGTGAAAAATCTGACTCAAACGAACCAGTGTACGAATTACTGGAAAGTGTAGGAGATTTGGGCTCTTTCTTATCCGGTAGTTGTCGTTTTTTTTCGGCTTGCATCATTTTCATTCTTGTGACAGAATCGACGCCGATTGCCGGACCATTCCACTGCCGATGAGAAACGCCATTTTTATTATTAGCAATGTCCAACTTTTCAGTCCTCTTTTTTTCTTTAACTTTTCCATTTACAATGGTTTCGTTGTCGACGCTAGGTTTTCTCAGTGGATACGGGCTGACTGAAGATTTTTTCACAGATGAAGTTGTTGCAATATTTGTCTGATCGACTAATAATGAATCTTGGGATTTATTTCTTTTAGCTTTTTTCTCCCTGGACTGGTTTTTTGAGGAAGTCGTTCCATTTGCCTTCACATCGTACTTATTAACTCGCCTGTCAGTTGAGTTCATGCTGCCTATGGCAACGTCAATCCCTCTGTCCCGCCTTTTTTGCCTTGGTTGTGGTATGCTTTTAGAAAGATCATTTTCATCCTCCTGTGTCTTCTGAGTTGAGTTTAAATTGTGACGATTAGTTGACGGACTGTTTGGCGAACTGTTTGACGGACTGTTTGACAGCTCGCTTGCTGTTACGAAGAGGTCTTGGGGTGTGTAAGTTCCTCCTTGGTCTTGTCGCGAAATAGTTAATTCAGCTTTTCTCCGCTGAGTTTGTCTTTGCTGTGCTAAACGCATATTCTTATTTACGTGTCTAGCAGTCATGCTTCTTCTCTTTTTACGACAGTATTTTTTAGCTTTTGCAACTGCATAAAAACAACAAGAACCACCAAAAACTAAAATAAACAATGGCAGTACTAGATACATAGCCATATTGTTAGGATGAGAGTAAAATTCTGCAATAATTGCAAAGATATCTTTAGGTAACTCTGGTGTAGTTGTAAGCTCGTATGATACAGTAGCTGTAATATCATTTAGTCCATTATTTTCCGGTCCGGCGCCACCATTTACGGCAGCTACTGTTGTTGTTGTTAGAACATTATTGATAGTAGTAGTCGTGGTTGTCGTGGGACTTGTAACAATGACTGTCGTTATGTTCCCAACTGTCGTGATGTTCCCGATTGTTGTATTCATGTTGGATAATTAGGTACTCGATACTCGTCAGGTGACTACAAAAAAGATCATCACATTTTAAACAAGGTATGTAATACAGCTACCAGACATCAAATGAGACTAAGGCACGATAAATTCTTCATTGTGGTAAATCCCGAGTTAAGCACAAAATTTTCTTGTTGAAAAATGGTTTTGGTAGCCAAAAGCATTGTCTATATAAGAGTTTTAGTATTTAAAATATATATATATATATATATAATCAATGTCTGTATTTGTTTCTTTAAGACACCTGTTGTTTCGTATACACCTACACACAGTCGGAAATTTATAGTTTTCAAATGTTTATTAATTCAATTTTATACGTGCAATAATCCAGATACTTCACTATAATTGTTACTCTTTAAAAGAAACGATTCAGCTGAGCTCCTGGTTAAAAAGCAGCCGGAGTCAGAATGAGTTGAAATCGTTAAAAATTAATTTACTTCTTCATCTCTAAATATTTTTTTAATGAAATTAAACATTTCGACTTCTATAGCATCTGTATTATAATATTTATTATGTAAAACACTTAGATTCTTATTTCGTAATAATTGATACCTGTGGTTTCAGTTTTAAAGATATAATAATTAAAGTCAAATTATATCTTAAATAGTACAATCCATTCAGAAATATGTATTATAAGCACATACGTACTTGCGTCAGTATCGCGCACGATCAATAATAGGAAAATAATTTGTTTCCAAGGTTTTCTAACATGTTATAAAATGCTTCAAATATTCTTATGTGTTCGTTAAGTTTCAATTTAATTTAAAATTCAATAAAGCAGTAACTAAATTGTTTATAGTTAATAACTATACCTGTTATAGAGATGTAGGTTGACATGATATTGAATATATGACATACACCTTTCAAAATTAATAAGACGGTGTTAATGCACTGTTAAAAGGTTACTATTTATAAGGAACTGTTAACTACTAAGTAAGCTAAAAGTATTGTCTCTCTAACTTAACAGTTAATAAGAGAGCTGCGAGTACATACATGAGTATATATATTTTAAATTGGAAATAATAATGAAGATTGTATAATTTTGTTACAGAACATAACATCTCGCGTTAGTAAATGCATTGCTGAAGTTGGAAAGGTCGAAATAATATAATAATCGTGTGCATGTATACGACTAAATTGCGAATCACTGCAAACGTTACTCTAAAAAAATCTATTATTTAAATTGACAAGTATTTCCAAGTTTTCCAAGTATTGTTTGCGAGTAGACTTTCGTGCGTAACCAAAGTTATGTGCAAATTGATGAACCTTCGTTCTCTTTTCTGAAAAGTACCTTATAACTATTGTGTATATATGTTACCGTTTTAATCCAATTTTTTAAAGCTTGTTTATTGATTACATGTACAGTAGCTATATTTCGTAAATATAAGATAAAAAAGTCATGCAAATTCTTCATATTTTAAATCTATATTTGCATCACTGGTTTATTTTCTGATATGCTATTATTAGAGAAGTAATTAATTATCACAATATAATTAAAACAATACGTAAAAACACATATCATTTCCCGTATTTTACGAAATATACCACAATAAAGGAAATATTCCTGTTGTAAAACATGCAGGTTGCTATTTTTGTTGAAAAGACGCCACGCAAAACTTTTGTTTTTAGCTTACTAATAAAATTAATTGTACTTTGATTAACGAGAAACATGCAAATCATAATCAGTAATTAGTCCTGGGTAATTAGTTTACCCGACTATGTTTACAATCTTATCTGCCTTTTCCAGGTCCGTTTTATTACAAATACATGTTTTCATCTGAAATTGGCATGTTTGATCATTACTTGGCGCACATTAGGGTACTGTGCACAAACAGGATGAAAACAAGCCTTCCCCGAAAAACCGCCCCTGGACTAATTTTCGGAAATCTTTCCAAAAGACACCAAGGTGAACAAAGTTGTCAGTATAACGTATTTTCAGCAATATCCTTTTTTCGCATTATTTTATCAATTATATGATTACTCATTGAAAGTTCATTGCCCTTTTTGAAAATGTGGACATTTTTCCAATTAAAGTTGGAGTAATGTTATAGTATACTTCAGCTCTTTGGCTGTTGTGATATACTTGTATCTTCCTACAATTTTCAACCGCTTGCACCGTATTTTCTTATTTTTTCAGTAATCACACAATTTTAATTATTTTCTGCACCATGCTTTTAAAAGCGAAAGTGTATAGAGAATAGTAGTTTCGGCACTTTACCGACAATCAGTAGATTGTTAATTGGTATCAACTACAAGCATGGCACTTCAATGTGATCATGCTGGTTATATATCTGGCTCAAGTGTGGAAAGGTAAACTTTAACATTGCGTTTGTTGCAGTTCAATAATGATTGAACCATCGCATTGACGAAAGTTGAAGTTCCATGTTCCATCATACGCCAATATTATAACTTGGATATGTATTATGACATACTGTTATTTTACAATAGTGCCTTTTTACATGATTAATTCCTTTCGCGTTGCCCGATTTCAAAAGTTCGCCAAGAGACGCGATCTTTCGCTGCCAAAAAGCACCAACCAATGACTAACTTTTCAAAAGGTAGCCCAAAACTTGTTTTTGAATTCCGGTAACAAAATATGAATTTTTTTAATTAAAGAAATATACTAAATAATGATACATAATTTGAAACATAAAAATGCGCAATAAGTTAAAGACGCCACAGTCTAAGGCGCACAATCAATGCCACTATTTGCCTGATAGGGTCTTTTCTAGCTTTTCAGCCAACTTCTACCGATAACACAAAAGCTTCGCATGTGTTTCAGATGTATACACGCCTACTATTTAGTTGTACTTTTAACAAATTCATTAATTTACACGACGTAGTATATTTCCGCTCATGTAAAAGACATGAATAATATCACAATGACATTTTTATGTAAAACAACCTCTTTGATTTGTATAAAAATGTTCTTCTAATACAATTCTTTAGTCGCTTTGTCTAAATGACTTTGCGTTTTTTTTGTGCCATTCGATCGAAGGGTCTTATGTTCTGTCAATTTCTATTACATTTCGATTTCAAGATATTTGACACCTATATAGCTTCGGTGTAGCATGATGCTATATATATAAAGGAACACATAATTTTAAGATTT
>JAOXYB010021115.1:0-17343 GCA_028565635.1 Phoronis ovalis | reverse complement strand
TTGATCCGAATTGGATGTCCGGACGTTTAGCCCCAAGATACGCCGTCCGGTAACCGGACGTTTAGCCACTCCGTAAACATAATCCGCTAGATCGCGCTGTACTAAGCGGTGGTCTTTTTAAACCCTTGTTGAAAGCCCTGGATTGCAAACCACGATAAACATAGGACAAATAACCGGACAAGGATTTAATATTCTGGCATAAGACAAATGCAAGGTTGGGATGAAAGGGAAATACCGCGTTTCTACAGCTCCTGTATTTTGCTTAAATTCAGAGCCGCAATTTCGTTTTGTGTCATCTAAAATTGTCTGGATATAAAGTTAAAAGTTAGTATTATTAGTACACATGTATATTTACATATTGTAACGAAATTAAATTTTGTTATTTTTTTTTTTATCGTATAGGGAACTCACTCTCGCACGTCTTGTATAGCAGATTTTCACCCAATCGTTGAATATAAATAGTCGGTATGACCGGTATGCTATAAATAAAGATAGGAATAATTTTTTGTCCGTTTTTTTACCAGTGTTAGTGTTTTACCGATGTCGCTTCCCACTTTTGATGTAGCGGCATAGATGTACACACACACAAGATGCTTTCATCCCGCTGTCAAGCACTGACATGATGGCAGATTGCGAGCGAAACGATGACCCTAACAAAGTGTTAAACCTACAAAAAAACATCTCTTTTCGTGATTTTAGACAAAAACAGATAGTAAGAGTGTTACGCGCCAGCAGCACGAAAAAATCCTTTATCGCGAAATTTGTTGGAACATGCGTACCCACTTTCATATTACCTGTCTCTCCCCCGGGATAAAACAACAGAAAATAATTTTTTAGTATCATTAATACTCATTCCAAAAGAAGAAAACAATGTTATCAAACAAAACGAGTTACAAACCTGAATACTCATTTGTGTTGCGTGAAAAAGAACTTGGACGTACACGTAACAGATGAAAATAAATCAAAAAGATTACAATCACTATGCGCTATTAGAACTTTCTGGTACATTATCATTTAATATCAACTATTCTGTTTGTGGTCTTGCTATTATTATATTGCTAAAAGAAGAATGTAAGCAATATTCAGGATACCCGTACAGGACCTCAAAAGGAGACAGAAACATTATAACACATACATGACTCCTTATGCGTTAATTATTTATATAAAAAGGAAGAAAAAGAAGCAATAAACAATAGAAGCAATAGAATTGTAATAAATTTTTCGGACCAATGAACCTTTGGACTATCGACATGGACCCGGATCCGGGGGGTACTTTACAAGATTTTAGGTGGGGGTGTGCGGGTCGCAGTAAAAAATGGATCCTGTCAACTATTTTTCCTGGAAAAAAACTGATTAGTTTAACTTTGCTTGCTAAAAAACTAAGTGTTAATTTGTGTGGTTGGTAATTAAAACCTGTTTGCTAAAAATAGAAAGCTGTTTGCTAGCTAACGAAATTGAAGTAAAAAAACGGGATTCACTCTGCTATTCAATTTGCTAAAAAAACATATCTTCTCCGTTAATTTGATCAAAAAACTAGATCATCTAGTAATTTGGTAAAAACTCAGATCTTGCGCACCTCCCTTATTAGCCGGAAGTGTGACTCCCCCGGAGAGGAGTTTTAGTCTAGAGCTTGAAATCATCATAGTTTTGCAAGATTGAATGGACTTAAATAACTTGTGTAACAAAAGCTCTGGTATTGAATAGGTTAAGTAACTTTTGCATTTCATAAGAAGTATTAAAATCTCAGTACAGCTAAAAGGCCATGTTTTACCTTTGAAATATTGATGTATGATTGAGAATTATTTAACAGTTTACATGAGGAATTTGTACACAGCAGGATGATTTAGAATATATTAAATCAAGACTTAATTCCATTGTTTGTTTTTTACAGCAAACATAAATATTGGTTTTACTATATCTTAATAATATTTATACATTATTAATTAACAAGTTTTTAATGCTTGTAGCAAAAATATATTTGGAAATTTCAGGTAAATTCAAGTAATGTTTGATAAAAGTAGATTGACAAAAATATAATCATTAAACTGTAATTTGAGGTTACATATAATATTCTACAACTTTAAAAATGCCAATTTGCCCATTTATTACCGTAGTTAAAATTTTAAACAAGCAGGTGACTAGAATTTGTTTCATCTGCTTCCATTTCTCTGACTGACAGATGTCTTAATTTTTGCAGGATGTTTGTCAACCTTATCAAAATCCAGTGTCAAAGAATGGGGCCTAAGATGTCTGTCAACAACATCACATCTCTCCCAGTCTGCATCAAGGTATTAAGAAAAAGTTTGATAAATATAACTTTTAGTGTGATTTCCCTGATAGTCTCTGAACATAAATTCACCATTTCTCCCTGTATACAGAAATAACACCACTGATTTCGATTTTATATACTTTAATGTGAAAGTACTGGTAATAAGGAAAATGGACTTTCCTCTCGTTATTGTTAAATGTTGTTGTTAAAAATAGATCTGAACAATTTTAGCACCTTGGATTTTATTGTAAAAATATCGAAATATATTTATCATTTGCAGCGACAGACCAAAGACAGGCATTTTGATGCTGAATCTTGGGGGACCAGAGACTACAGATGATGTGCATGATTTTCTCCTTAAACTTTTTTCTGATAAAGATCTCATCCCTCTTCCTGTTCAGAGGTAAGTAATTAACATTTAAAACTTTCATTCTGTACAGCGTAAAATTAGGTGTAATTAGATAAAAAAATTCTACATAAAAATAGGAAATGATTTAATCTACAAGCTGAGGAAGGACTAATTATATAAGGATTTAATAAATTAATAGTTGACAATTTGACAATTTACTCTCAGCCGAGTATTTCTTCATTTATAACAGTACTTAAACTTGTTTTTTACTATCATATATATGTTGGGTGTTTGCCATCCACAAGGACTTATAAAGTTCGCAAGCCTTCCAGTGATATGAACAATTCATGACCTAGTGATGTCATATTTAAATATCTTGGTCACGTGACAATAACATATAAACATGCCCTTTGGCGCACATAAAAAACATCATTCCCATTGGCGTATGCCTCCACAACCTTCCGCTGCTCTTTATACAGTGTTTCGAAGCCTACACAACGAATTCCGTGCTCAATTGCTCTCTCAATAATTATCCATTTTATAAGGAAAGATATGCAACAAAAATATAACACGTGTGATCAACGATAATTCCAATATGGCTGGTATAGATGACGTCACCCTCCGGAATTCAGGGTGGTGTAAGGTGGTGCTACGGTCGCCAAGTGCAAACTTTACAAGTCCCTGTGGACAGCTAACACTCAACATATATGATAGTAAAAAAAAAAATTAAAAAAATTTCGAGATAATTAAAAACACTGATGTAAAAGACATAAAAAAGAGAAATAAACATTAATTTTTTTTTTTTAAGTTCACAAGGACTTGAGCAAGTCTAAACAGTACTATCAATTAATTATTATTAATTATGAAATAGAAATATATAAAATTGGAGTTTTTGAGCCATAATAATGGCATTTAAATATGACTAAATATAAAAAAATTGAAAAAATTATAACTTATCATCAATTTAGGCAATGTGAAAAAAATGGCAAAACAAATATACAACGATAAACTTCATTATTCAAACTGATTCCAGTCTAGACTTAATCATATACATTATGAAATACTTGCTATTACTTTTATCCCGTTTATGTATATTTTTTATGTAATTTTACAAAGGGCAATAGGTCAGGCATAAAACCAATAACATAGCCTTCATTTGTCACTTTCAACTCAGATGTAAATTGCTTTTTCGGTTGCTTTGTATGAAGCTTCAGGGTAATGTCATGAAACACAAAAATATTTCCTGCATTAAAATATACTTCTAGAGAAATATAATGTAGCATACTGGGTTTTCCACATTTTGCTCTTTACTCATAAATCATGATAACTGGGTAAATAGTTCTAAAATTATGAATTCATTTGCTGGATCCCCTCTGTTTATACATTTGATACCAGATATTATTAATACATTCATAGATTTACCAGTATTGATGCAAAAAATTCCAAAATAGAGATTCTTATGCATTCTGCATTTCCACTTTTTCGGGCACAGATGTCACCACCTTAGTACCACTGTTTCACCACAAAAATTTCCTTTACAAACAGGCTCAGTCGTTTAGTATGAGGTTATGGGCTTATGTCTTACTGTGTGCCCATTTAATAAGTGAATAAATTTAAGAGAATACCTGTTTTATAAAAGATGAAAAATTAGAAGGGCTTGATTGCATTTTTAATTCAATATTGGCATATTTTGCTGATTTTCTCTACAAAACTGTGACTTACATAATTATTTCAACATGATGTTTCTTCTTTTTTTTGCAAATTAATACACTTTATCTTATATTTTTATCTGTTAAAGTGTTTTATTATTCCGTTGTTAGGACTCTCAAACATTTACGCAACCTCAAACAGCTACTTCATCATTTGTTTCCTAGGGCAAGAGTGAGAACATCATTTATTTATAGAAAAAAATAGTTAACCAATTTATTTTTATCCATTTCTATGCCCATCACTATGTAATAGTGAATGGGCATATAGCTAAAGGGTATGCGTCGTCGTCGGTGTCGCATGTAACCTTTTCTTTGTCTGGCTATAACGGCTTCAGCTTTCGTCAGATCATCTTCGTATTTAGTACAGGGTAATTACAGGTCCGAAAGCGCAGGTCGGACATAATGTTGACCTCGATTACTTCCAAGATGGCCGATTGGCGGCAATCTTTGTACCCGAGAGTACACCTTACGTGGCGATAATTGCGGGAAAGACGAAGCGTTGACTTGACAATTCGAAGGTGGATTCACGTAGGCCATGGGTTGGTGGGCGTAATAGGCCAGGTGACATTTCAAAGTGACCTTGAGAAGCAGGTCAAATTCCGATACGAACCTTCGAGATTTTTCATCTCGCAATAAATAGCTTTTGTTTTTGTCGGATCATCTTCATATTTGGTACAGGGTAAGTACTTGTCAAAGTATACGTCGGGCATAAGTTTGACCTCGATTACGACTAGCGGCCATGTTTGTTCCTGAGAGTGCACATTATGTAGTGCCAATTTTGGGACAGACTAAGTGATGACTGGATTCACGAATTTAAGGCCACTAGATTGGTAGGTGTATTAGGCCAGGTGACATAGATGGCTTTACAACTAAAGAAACTATATCATATGATGGGCATCTGTCTGCACCAGCAGACCTCTTGTTGTATTTTATAACATGTCATATGATATCACATGTGTTTGATACATTTAGAAAATAGCTGCATTATCATGCTATACTTATGTGCTTGATTATACATATTAATAAATGGTTGAAACTGGTAAATTATTGTGTCGTATGAAATATTTTTTCATTAATATATTGAACTAGTCCATGTTGTTTATATTAAATAACAGAATATTATTGCTGATTGTTGAGTCAGACCCAATAATTGTTGCTTTGTGGAGAAATAAAAAATAACAAACTTCAAAATGTACCATAATAAGATATTTATAACAATGTTGGTGAATAGCAGTGTTTGTAATAGTCTTGAAATTGATTTCAGTCGAATGGCACAATTTATTGCAAAGAGACGAACTCCATCGATTATAGAACAGTATAAATCTATTGGAGGTGGTTCGCCAATCAAAATGTGGACTGAACGACAAGGAGAGGGCATGGTTAAATTACTGGACAAGATCAGTCCAGAAACAGGTATTTTAAATATAAACTGTCAAAATCTGATCTCGGAAAATATTAATGAAGTGAATATGGCTCCTGCTATACAATGTACTGATGTACCTATCAGACATGCATGAAGAAACCTTTATTCTAAATTTTAGAATAAATCATTACGTGCTGGTAGATGGTATTGATCAGTTCTAAGATCAAAGTTAGTATCTATAAGGTTGTTCATTATTGTTCGAAAATTCTGACAAGTTTTCAACAATAACTGGTGCATAGCAGCAAGTGTCAGCTGTCGCATTGTGAACACACCAAATATAAGCCTGAGGGATATTTTCAATTTTTATTTCAGCTCCTCATAAATATTACATTGGTTTTCGCTATGCAAACCCCTTCACAGAAGATTCCTTGGAGCAGATGGAAAGGTATACTTAATGGATAAATTTTTTTAAAATATTTTACTTTAATTATCTATTTAATCAGTTTTCATCTTCACATGGAATTAGCTTAATCATGTAATTTTATGAAATAGACTATTTGTATACAGCTGGTGGTCATGATCTCGAAGTTATCCTTAAAGCTAAACTAAACCCTCATTACAGTGACAAGGGTCTAGCTTAGCCTTAATTCAACATTTTGTTAATAAATAATCACACAGTTCTCCAGGATTCATTCATGATGATTTCCCAGTTTTGAATGCTTTGTCATTTTATCAGTGATGACCCATGTTGTAATTATTTTTTGACATACATGTGACTTGTTCTTTAATAAAATGTTGTAGGGATGGTGTAGAGAGAGCTGTGGCTTTCACTCAGTATCCTCAATACAGCTGTTCTACTACTGGAAGCAGTTTGAATGCAATATATAGATATTATAAAAATAGATCTGAACCCTCAAATATGATCTGGAGCACACTGGATAGATGGCCTACACATGCAGGGCTTGTTAGGGTAAATATGCTCTATGTGCAACAGTAAAATAACAGCCAACTTATATATAATTATTCTAATACTATATTAAGTAACAGTGTATTGTAGAATTAGAGTATCCTGCATTTATCCTATCTTTTATTTTGTCGGTCGTTCTTTTCCTGTGTTTCAAGTACACAGATACGCTAGTGATGAAAGCATGCACCTTGTCATCCAGCTTTGTACTTTCAGTTAACAAATGACGTGTTTTTACAGCCTAACATTTTCACTAATCCTAAGCTCTATATACCATTACAAGGGCCTTGATACAATCAACATTAAATATTGTAATATACTACAGTGAATGTAGCCCCCAATCCAGAACTCAAATGTTTCAAGCATAAGGCATTTTTTGAATGAATGATTCCAGCTTGCGGAGATTGTCATTGTTTGTTCACAAAATGCTGCGTGCTGGAAGCATTTGCATTCGTGACCAGTGTTCCCAGCAAATGTATGCAAATACTTATTAGACACCTCAAACACTAAAGAATTTTCAGTAGAAATGAATGGCAATTTAAACAAGTTGTTTGGTTGTGTAACTGTGGATGAAAATATATAAATTGTAGGCATTTGCGGAAAGTATTAAAGACGAACTGGAGAAATTCCCTGCAGAAGACAAAGATGATGTTGTATTATTATTCTCTGCACATTCTTTACCTTTGAAAGTAAGTTTGTGCTTTTCAAACGATGACATATCATAATATCTTCATTGTGTAAGCAACACTATAACATCTTTAGATCTTTAATTATATGTATGTAAGGATATCATGTGCCAAAGTTCATAATGATTTATGTATTATATGCAGAAAGTAAACTCCCTTCGTGCTACAGTGCTTTTGCAACGTTGCACCAAATATTCAGTTCATGAAGACAATCAGTTGTAGCTCCACTGAATAAGCAATTTGTTTCCTTCTAAAGCAGTAAAGAGTGCATGACCCTTTCTAATATCACAAACTGATAATCATTTTATCTTTCAGTGGTTGTGGTCAGATGTCACATTATAGCATATAATTGACTACATTACTTTTTGTGTTTAAAGCTATTTTGATTACACAGGGTACCCTTTTGATCTATTGTGTTGTAGGTGGTTAACCGAGGAGATCCTTATCCTACTGAAGTAGCAGCAACTGTATCAAGAGTGATGGACATTCTTGGCCACTCGCATAGTTACAGGCTTGTCTGGCAGTCTAAGGTATTATGAAAACTTTTAAGTTAGTATTATAAAATGAAGCTTGTTATCGCAGTGAGCTTTTGATGTATTGAACACTGAATAAGAGTCTGTCCACTTAGGAACACTTGAGAGAATTAAGAACAAATTAATAAAATTATCTATATCATTTAAACATTTGAAAGTAAAAGCAATTAAAGCCTACATTTACGGGAATTTCATATATGTATGTTTTAGAACTGTTATATTTTATATTATTTATATTTGAGCAAGAGGCGATTGATCGCCTTAACTGCTGGTGACCAAATTGTAATTAAAAAGGTTCCAGTCCATAATGCAGTAATAACCTCATAAACAGTTCGCTGTGTAAATAAAAATTGCTAAGAAAGTGTTTAGTGGATATCTCTTTAGTAGTGTTAGTGACCCTAGTAAAAATTCGCTGGAGTTTGTTTTCACATTGTGAATCGCGATAACAGAGGTAGTTGATATATCTAACATTCTGTACTCACTAAATGTACTACTTGACTTTCAGACAGTATGCCACTAGGTGGCACCAGCTTTCACTTCAAAATTTTACATCCTAAACTGTAAAAATTTAATTGTCTGCATCAATGGTACTTTAGTCTTATTGAACACACGATGTTCCAGCAGTTCTCTGACATGTAGCAGAGAAGACAGAATTCTGAAATCTAAAGTTCAACCACCAAACAAGGCATTATTTGCTCAGATCTAGGATGTAATTGATGCACTAAATTCTAGAAATCAATGACTAAAATTCAAAAAAAAAATTGAAAGAGATAGTAATTCATGTAATTCTATTTTTTTAATTTTAGGTTGGCCCTCAACCATGGCTAGGACCTCAAACAGATGAGACAATTGCAGGTTTAGCAAAGCGTGGTAAAAAGAACATGCTCCTTATACCCATTGCTTTTACTAGTGATCACATTGAGACGCTGTACGAATTAGACCTGGAATATGCAACACATCTCGCTGAAAAAGTATGTATATTACTGGAATTAATTAAAATTGCTTTCTAATAATTAAAATTAGTGTTTGGCATATTATAAAAAAATTAACACTAGTTTATATAACAAAAATAATATGTGTACAAAGTTGGCAATTGTAGTTGAAAGAACACCAGAAAACTTCATAAACAAACATTTATGATCTTAAGTTATTAATTGAAAGTTTTATTGGTTTTATATCCGAGATATCCATGTCATAAGTGATGTTGTATGTGTGCCATTTGGCAAAGATGCACAAGCAGCATGTATAAGAAAAAATACCACTATATGTTTTCATTGATTGTTATCTTGATATAGGTCGGAGTTAAAACCATTCGAAGAGCTGCTTCCTTGAATGATAATCCTATCTTCATTCAAGCTTTATCAGATATGGTAAAAGATCATCTGGATTCAAACCAAGCATGTACAAAACAACTTCCTTTAAGGTGCCAACTATGTGTCAATCAGACTTGCGGACTGGCTAAGGAATTCTTTGCAAACCAACAACAGACTTTAGATGCTTTGAAACAACGGCAAGAATATAAAATAAAGGCTGCTGCTTAAAATAATAATTTATGACTGCTGTAAATTAACTTGTGCTGACATTAAAACATAAGCAGTAATTCAGATTGGTGGTATATTAAAAACTCAAGCTAGTCTAAAGGCAGTCCTATGCTAAGGATATGGTGTCCTGTAACAAGCTTGGTGCTATTTCTTCCATGAAGTTTGGGAGCAGTTGTAATCTAGCTGAGGTGCATGAAGAGGAATAAATATGACACAATCACACAACTCTCAGTGATTTTATGATCATGTTACTATTATCATTGTAAAATCACATAAAATGTGACAGTGACTTTTGAGTTATATGCAGCATAGACTGGTGATCTTTTTTTGTAGATTACATCTTGTGCTAACAACAAAATTGTCAGTGTTTCTTACACTGTAACAGCATATGAGTATGTCAAACAAAAAATTAGATGTTTTTGTAATAATTTTCTTGGATGGTATATAGAATTGGGCATGATTAATTTTTTTGGTATTGTAGATGAGACTGGATTAGGTTAAATAGCATGCACTCATCCGACATATACAGTGATGATTCTTAAATTTTTAACAAATTTCCCCGACATATTGAAACCAATTTTGTAATTAAATATGCATTTATTTGCTCAAGTTATGTTTTTGTGCGCACAGAATCTACTTTTCTACACCACAATTTATTGCTGAGGGAAATTAAACGTATTGGTTTGGTATGCTGAATGAAACTTTTAATGTTGTATAGTCTTGCTGATTAACATTCCTTCTTTTCCAATAGCAAGACATAAATGTTTGACTGTAAACACAGCAAAATGGTGGGTGCTGTATTAGCTTCGAAGCATCTTGTAATTGTTAAATAATTAAACTGCTGTGTTTGAAATTCTACTTACTATGTACACCAAGTTCTATTAATTCTGGGAAACAGCAACATGTTAATCAAGATTATCTTGTTTGATTTTACAGAATAGTTTTATTAAAACTTAGTTTTATGTTAATGTTAAAAATTGGGTTAACAAATCAACTTAAACAATAACTGTGTAGGTGTTAATGCATCACTAAATGCACGATACATTTATCATGTAACTACAAAACCTTCAAATCTCATGGGCTCTTTAAGTTAATCAGAAGAAACTTTAATGCAGCCGCTAAAGAGCAATTCAATTAAAGATCATAGTTACTGAGTCTAGCAATACTGTAACTGTGAGACATTGCGTGCAAAATTATACAAATATTTAAAGCAGTTATTTGACCAGCAACCAGTGCAGATAATGTGTTAGTAGTATAAAAATAGTCAGAATACACAAAGAACACCCATCTATCCGGGCATACTTTTTCCTGCTACAGTGCTATTTGTTCACAAGTAATACTTGTTTCTATATTTATTTCATGAAGTGTACCCGTTCAAATCTGTCGCATCATCAAACACCGTCCGTTTTCCACAAAGAACATTAAAGACACAGAAATTCCATGAAAGTATTAATTAACAGCTTCTGGCCTGTAGATCTCGCACAATGCAGCACTCGAATTCTGTCATAACACATGAAACACTACACCACAAATAATCTATTTAAGTCGGCTAATACACCATATTAAGAAAAATAATTAAATATAAGGCTCAAAATAGAGTTTTTGTCTATGTCATAATTGAAATATGGCATGCAATCTTGGTTGGCTATACATGTAGGTTTTGGTTGAGCTTCGTATACCGTATAGACTTGATCTCCTGTTGAGCTGGCCTACTAAGTAATAAGCACCAGGATATTATCATTTTTGTGAAAACACGGATATGTAAAAAATATTCGATATCAATCATAAGTACATCAGCAACCAAGACTTTTTTAGATCTAAGAATATTTCCACCATTGAGAAAACTGTAACATACTTTATGTTTGCTTACGGACCTGAAGCAGTTTAGGAATGCATTTTCTCACAATTGTGCGAGAAACTTGACTGGCACACACTAGTTTGCGCACAGCAGATTATTGTTTAAGCATACATACTTATACTAATGTTATCATTGATCATCATGCCTGTAAACAGAAATAACAAAGTTTTTTGCTTCAAAATGAATAAAACCATCATACAATTAAAGCAAGCTAACATATTCTTTCCTGTAGGTTCTAATGATCAAAATGTTATCCCTGTGATATCACCTACATGTATATAGCCTACCCAGAACATACCGTTAATATGACAAAATATTTCAAGTATACCTATCGTGTTCAGTTGTAGGTTACTTGAATATGAATAATTTCTACTTTAGCAAAGGTACAAATGAATCATAAATGAACTCCCATGTCGTCCTCTCCAGTAGTACCATCTTGTGGATTCCGGTAACGTTTTTTGCGGGATTTCCGCTTACCATTGTTTTGTCCATCATTACCATTTTCATTTCCATCACAACGACAGCTGCTTTTCCTAGCTTTTTTAGTTTTTTCTTCCCATCTTCTGCCTGCCTCGGCAGCACGGAGTTTTGATTGTTCCTCCTGTTGTTGCTTTACTATTCCATTATTTTTAGAAATCTCCACTTGTTTTTTCCTTTGTTTCTGTATGGCACCGGTTGATAAATGACTTCCATGTGGTTTAAAGCATGTAGACCAAAAATTACCCATATTTACATTTAAATTAAGGATTTTAACAATCCATTAAATAATTCCACATTCTGTTATTGGCATATTGGCACTCATCAGTATAAAAGTTGAATTAATGTAGTTTTTAATAAGCCAAAGTGTTTAACATATTCAAGAGCACATCCATGCATCAGCATACTATATATTGCTCGCTGCTATACAAGAACTCCTACGTATAAACAATGCATTTATAGATTTTGGTTGCCATGTCCCTGATGGCATAAAAGCAGATATATGCAATAAGAATGTGCAAAAAAAAATAGGAAAGTTTGCCTTTTTTATATTAAAGTAATATACCTATACCTGCCTCTGGAAAGTAAAAACTAATTATTTAAAGTGTTGATAAAATTTCAATTTTGAGTAGTGTATTCATCTAGTAATACAAGAGTTACTCTCTGCAGTTATTCAAGAAATGGGGCTTTTATATAACATAACATTATTCTTAATTGATAACAATCGATTACTTGATCTACAAGTGTTATGAAGCTATCCAGCTGTGGATAATAGATTTGACAAATCTGTTGGGACGAGCTGCTATTCTTTAAATGGATTATTAATTAACAGGAAGCAACCAACCTAAACAGATTAACATCTTTTGCAGAAATCACAAAATATTCTGACAGCTTACATGCCTGAAGCAAGTAAACTGAGATTTCATTGCAGAAAAAAACTTATTTCTCAAACTTTTCACTGTCTTCTTATCCAAAAGTTGAGTGCAAAGATCCCCCCCGGGGAAAGATCTTTTGTTTTGTTCTCATCTACTTCTATAAAGCTTTGCATAAAAATAGGATGAGTAAACATATTTGCAATATGTAATCATTTATTTGCTCAAAAAAACAAATCAATTTAAAACAGGATTTTTCTTCCTATACTAAATATTACTTTGTGGCAATGTATGCAATCATTATATGACCATCATGACATATCACACCATTTAACATTTTTTATATTGTGGTCATTTTTAATATCCAGTCTGCTTCTAATATTCCAAATAAAACTGTATGAAAACTGTCTATATATCAAATATCCATTGTAAAGTTTTAAATTCACATCTTGTGAATTAATATAATTTGAATATTACAGCATTTCGACATTCATGTCTGTTTCGGCATAATCTTTCTATTTTCCTTGAATCCCTCCTTGGGGGTCACAATGAATGTCTTAAGGCTCAAACATTCCTCTTGACCAGTGCTGAAAAAGCAAGAGATTGCTTAGATTAAATGTTCACCTTATAAATGAAATTATGTAAAAGTACATTAACTTATTGGTGTAAGAGCAACTTTAAGGATAATACAATTGAGTGTCTCATATAAAAATATCAGGGCAGCATCTTTTCATTACAATATGCCCAAGCATGGACCACATATCTGACTGGGCAACATTTTAAAACTAACATCAGCTAAAATCAAAATTAACCTGCATTTGGGCACATATTTTAAGGGGTCATCTCAATATATGAAAGCTAGATTGCAAATAAATGTCCTTTAATGCTTCAACTACTAATCCCACCAGAAATAAAAATAATCAAAACCGTAATTTTTTGATCAACAAACCTAGATGGCTGGAGTTGCAGTATGCAGTACGTGTCTCTATCTATCACAGTTTTAAAGACATGGGGTTGCCACTTCGCCATATTGAAAAAGATCTAGGAAAAAAGTGCACTGAACCTGTGAAACACCATGTCATCAACTGAACATCATTGATACATAAAAGTATGTATTAATTGATTGCTACACAAAAGTAGATATAGGAAAATAAATAATATAAATTACCTGTTTGTTCTCAGTTGAAGCAGTCTCATCAACAACATTATTACCTCCATCACCAACCCTTTCAAAATGATTCACATCATTCTGGAATGGGGGTGAATACGAAAAGCCACGACCAAACTTTTTGACAGGTAATATTTTGTCAACGCCCTTTTCTTTACTTTTGCCTGAAAACTTGTTTTCAAAGGTGACTTGTTCTGCAGCTACTGCTGAGGACAAATTTCCCATTGTGGCTTTTCTAGGCTGTCTAGGTTTTTCCAAGTTGCTTCTACACTTCATTCCCCTACCTAAGCCACAAAGATATTTACCAGGCGGCATCTTATGAACATTTTTGGATTCAGGATCGTCTCCTACAGCAGGTTTGTTTGTGTCTTGCACCATCTTTCTACCTCGGCCAAATCCCCGTAGTGTTTCAGTTGCTTCATGTTTATTATCTGCCGATTCCATTCCATTCTCAAACACACCTGTAAAGCCCAAATTGCTTTGTTGATTAGCAGAACTGTGTTTACCAGTGTCTCTTTTCACAGACATTATTTGGGGAGAAACCGTAGCGAGTCTTGTTAGGGCTGCATTGTCTTTACAAGGACCTTTCTTGTTACTGTTACTTCTTTGAGAGAAACCAGGTGGTACATCCATGTTCTTGGAAGCAACTGTATTTCCGTCTGGATGATGACCATCAAGTACAAATGCAGGAGAATTGCCGGGTAATAGTGACGGTGAACAAGATCTATTATTGTTAACAGAGGAAGCATGTTCACTTATATCCATAGCCAACATCAATTCCCTTTCAATGTCTTCATTACCTGTTTCTAAATTGTCAAGAGTTCTTTGTTGATTAACACCAGTATATGAGAGGTGTGCAGGTACTCCAACTGGAGGCATACCACATATTTGTTTCATGGGATACATACCGTACATAGACAGTGGCATGAAAGACATTGGGTACATGCTTGCTGCCATCATAGGATTGGCTGCAGCAGCAGCATACATCTGTTGGTAGTATGTCGTCATCATGGAAGGATCCATATATGGCAATTGGGCAGGATCTATATATGGCATTTGTGATTGTAAACCTTGCAAAAGAGACGTAAAGTTTTCCTGTGACAAAGTTGTTCCTTCATTTAACAGTTTATTCAACACTTCTTCAGTTGAATCCTTGCTATCTTCTTGAATTTTTCCTGATGCAACGTATTCATCTCCTTGGATATAACCGACTTTGTTCTTGAAACACTGGGTTTCCACATCTGTACTCTTATCAGGAATAACGTGCGAGTCTGAAGCATTAGTTGCCCTAGAACTAGCAAGAGTTGGAGCTTCTGCCACAGGGAAAACTTTTTCCTCCAACTGATGCAATATAGATTCCTTCACCATGTGTGATACACAAGACACAGGATTATCAAATACATCTAAATTATCCCTTGTTGAGTGTAGAGGTTTTTTTGTTGGTGACTCCAAATAAGCGGAATACCTAGAACTCAGCTTCTGCTTAGGTTTGGCTCCACCAAAGTCTACAGACTGATTCAGGTTTATATCTTCTTTGATATCTCGGCTGGAAATGTGCTCTTCTGTGGAAGAGGCAGCATTGGTGTTTACAGTTTCTTGCTGAACTGAAAAAGAAAAAATGAGTTTAAACCTACAGTCCACCTTAACAGTAGCAACTCAAGTACAAGAAATATTGGCAATAATTTTTAAACCTGCAAATCATACAGTTGTCTTTACCACCAACGAGGACTTGTATACAAAGATCATTTACTAAGTTTTTGACTTAATATTTTTTTTAATTAAAATTTTAAGCACATTTTCCTTAAAATAGCAAGATCTATTTCACACAATCCCAAATGTATGTCAAGAAAGCTGTTTCGTTGTCTGTCATTTTGATTCATTGACAGCAATATGCACATTTAACGTGTGCACCTTTTACTAGAGATACCCTGTACAAACACAAAATACGAACATTGAGCTCCCTGAACAAATGAAGCCTGGTTAACTTCTGCATCCCAATCTTCAGCTGCACCTGAACAAGTCCAATTTGTGTTACCACTACTGGTGCCTAAAATGCAGAAGTGAAGAGCAATGAGTATATTACAATATATAAGGTGGCTACAGGGGCCATACCAGCTTTCACAAAACCGTAGATAAAAAAAAGTCAGCCTAATACTTCATTACATAGACCTTAGTTACCTCTTTGCTTATTCTTACCCACTGGGTAACAATGATAGGATTAGTGCATGTGTTCATATACCTGGAATGTTCTAGGCCAGGGGCTTAATTATGTAATAACATTTGCATTTATCCTTGTGGGAATTGACTATTGCATCTCAATCTTAAAGCGATAACAGATTTATCTGGCAATGCAAAGCAAGACAAGATACAAAATATCTATACAAAAGAAGTGTACCTTCTGCAGAAAGTGGTCGCTTTTCTTGCAAAGCATTGTCTTGAAGACATAGAGAGCTAATCAAAGCAGCTTGTAGATCAACATCCTGATCATCTTTATATCGTGCAGGAAATGAATCTGGGCTTTTGAAACGTGCACCATTAGAAGCCTCAGCAAGAAGTCTGAAAATATAATAGCAAGAGTGTGCTTGTAACTATACCTGCAAGTTTCACAGCATGTTAAAAGCATGCAGCATATTCCTGTGTGTGACGCATATGTGAAATATACAACTTTGCACTATATGCTGTTTTGCATTTTCTAGACAAATTGTTTACAAAAGCAGGAGTTATTACAAACTCACTCTTGTTCTTCCTCGTTTTCCGGCAAATCAACCAGCGGTGGTGGTTCATCATCTAGCCAATCTGACGCAGCTTCACCTGCTATATTGTTACATTTTACAGCAATATTCATATCGCCACGAGACTGATCTTCTATCAGTTCTGTTGCTTTAGTGTTCACAGAATTTGAATCTTGTTCAACGGCATCAGTTTCTCCACATGTTTCTTGCCAGTCTTCATCAAATGCACTTGGATGTGGCTCAGCGGTAATAATATCAGCACTTTCCCAAATACTTGCTGCTGGCTGTTCATCATCAGTAGGCAAATTGTCAGTATTTACTTTGTAGCTTTTCTTCACAATGCAATTTTCTTCAGGCAAACTAACATTATCGATATATGCTTCCAGTTCTGCAACAAGTACTTCCTCAATGTCATTTGCATCATGTTGCAAAGAATCGGGGCCATTTACACTAATATCGTTATTACTGTAATGTTGTGATTTGTCTGAAACAGAGATTCCCCGTCGTGATGACAAATATGCAACCGACTCCTTCATTCGTTCTCTGAAAAAATATGGTTAACATGAATATATTAGGAGAATGAGCTTGTTCGCTAGGTTGGGTTCCCTATTTATTTCGGTGCTTTGAAGAGACAGCAGAATATGTGCATACTTCAGAGCACTAATTACAGCCAAAATGCTCCATAAGCTATTTATGAATTTTAAGAATTGTAGATTATTCCGCCACTGGACAATGTTGAACTTTCAGGCTAAGCAGGACCCTCGTCACTGTTTAAATAAAAATTCGTGAAAAATCCGCATTACATTTTTTTCACTCAAAAGA
>JAOXYB010021104.1:0-17344 GCA_028565635.1 Phoronis ovalis | reverse complement strand
ATACTCTATATGTAATATAAGAATATATCTCAATACATAACGATCAGTTAAATTCGCTACAGGTAATAGTACTTGAACATGTTTGAAGATTTATATCACGGTATTAACATTCGTATATTTTTCCCACCGATATAGCATCATATTCTTTAAGGGGCATTTCAGAGGCATTTCATGTTTTTTCCATAAGTAAAAGTTTGGGTCTTTATTTTACCATAGCTATAAGTTTGGGTACGGTATTTTGTAGCCAAGTACAAGTTCGGGCATACTTTTATTGCTACCTAGCTCTACGTTCGGGTCGTGATTTTTGAGGTCCGGTGGCACATCTCCAACCCAAATCAACACCAAGTATCCCCCTCCCGGGATCGAATCAACTCTTTCCCACTTTCATACATCTTTGTAAAACGATTTGAATCTACCGACAGTCCCTTGCAATCAGGCATTGTATGTGCTCGACGAATAATTATCAGAAACTGTTGCTTTAAAACGAGATTGGAGGGGGAGGGAATGGGAAAAGATCGGGAGGGATCGGCAAAAGATCATAAAGGTAAGAGAAATATGTGTCTGGTTTTTCGTACAGCTTTTCCTTACGGCTAAAGATGTCTTTACACAGTTTTGGATCATCTCGATTCATTTGTTCATGGACTACTTTCATTAAAATGCCTTGTTCCAGAGTGAACTCTGACGTAGGATCACATGCCTTCTGCTCTTCTGTGGTGTTATAATTTAAGCTATGGTAACCTGCGACATGCATCACGGCTAGACGAGCTTCTTGGTTAGGTCCAGGTATAAATCCTGGAGATCCTGAAGCACCTTCAGTAAAACTTTTAATAGTCTGATAAAGAATCTTGTTTTCTGAGTCTATCACTTTATAGCTCGAGATATCACATAGTGTAGCCGAGTCTTCATTCTAAAACACAAATACTTGGGAATATCTAACAGAAAATGCATCAATATTAGGGATCGAATCAACTTTGGAAAATTTGTACCAGTTCTCTCTATTCCTGGTAAATACACACACATATATATACATATATAAAATGTATGTTTTGCTTCTAAAACCATTTTTCAAATTTTCTGGTGAAAACAATAACCAAGAAAGTCAAAATGGAACCTTGTGGTATTTGAAGATGTACATAATTATTTGAATTTTTTAATTTGGACATTTTGGATAACTAAAAGTTTTTCGACTTGGGCTTGATATTGACGTGTTAAAAGTTGGTTGGCGACAGATGTCTCTGGGTGCTTCTTAGATAAATCACCTTGGATGTGACAGTTTGTACAACCAACCTAAATACATAGGTGAGTCCCTAGCTATATCCAAATGCGCACTTCAGTAATCTCTTTGTCTTTTATGAATGCTATTATAATATGCACTGAAATATGTACTGAAATATTGAGTACACGTAGAGAAAACGTAATTATGCCGAGATGGAAAAGAAACGAGAATTTTATACCTGAAATATGATATCTGGTTTGCAATTTACTTATGCTTTTTGAATCTGAAGCCAAATTTGGTCTTACATGTCTTACAAAGTGACTCAAAAATTAACGTAACGTTTGGAGATTTCAATATGCAATTGTGGAAAAAAACTTTTTTTATTGGAAATTATTTGTTTTACTCGTCGTTTAGATAATTTATGCTTAAAAAATGTTACGCATCAACAAATATGGTAACAATATACTTATTATGTTACTACAACAAGATTCTTCCCCCAATAAGCTTTAATTATTTTCCATATAAAAAAGTCGAAATAAAGTTCAACATCGACAAGCAGGATCTTGCGACAGCAAATGACACTATAAATGCGACCCCTAGTACGCAAAAGATAATTTGTTCTGCTTAATACCTGCAGCATCGGAAACGACAAGCAGGCGTACCATCTGTCGTTAGCACACTTTTAACAGGTACAACTTAATTAGTCCCAAAGTCGAAAAACATTTTTTTACTCAAAATTGCTACACTCAAAAAACTCAAATAGTATGTCCATATTTAAATACTTGAAGGTTCCATTGATTTCTCTGATTTCTTTTTTTTCCAAAAAAAATTGAATAATGGTTCTTGAAGCATAAAGCACAGTTTATATCCATTGTGACTAACTCTATAATCTTAGTTCTTCAAAATCCTCCAATCAGATAGAGGATATCCATATTTGTCATACTGTCCATTGAATACAAAACCGTCAACTTACCACTTGAAGGTTTATTATCACTTGCATCTTGTTTCAAGTTTCAGTAAATTTCCCACAAAGTATTAGAATATCTAAAACTTCTGTTTAAACCCATTCCATGGGAACAATTATTTCCTCAAGTCGGATCCCCGGGGTCAAAATATATTCGCAGCAATGGCAGTTTATTAGGTACACATAGCTTTAACGCTCCTTACCTCCGTTTCTGCAGGCTGATTTTGACAGCAGATTTCAGTTACTTTAGGCTGTCCTGAAGGATGGTCGATAAAGTGGAAAGTTCCCTTCGTCTTTGGATTAACATCCAGTGCAAAGTTGTTTAAAGAAGGTGCATTGTCAGTATCTGGAAGAGGGTCTTTTAGCTTCAATACAGCAACAGCAAGCTGCTCATTGCGCCATACAATTGGATCCTTATCACAGATATGAATTATATGCCTTTCCATTGCAGCTGGAGTTCTCTGTTTGTTGTAGTCAAATGTAACATATGATTTCGCGTTGGCTAAAATAAAATTACTACTATAATCAGTGACAGCCATATTAACTAAGAGCACTAAGCTGCAAATGACTGTGTATATGTTCACTAGTCTAGCTAAAGTTGCCTCTGTTTCCAACACACATTTTGATGGTCATGTCATACATTTCACCAGTTGAGGTAACTGATCTGAGGAAAAATCAGTGTTTACAAATAGGTTTGTGGAAGTTTGTACCGCATGAAAAAGCATTCCAACTACTTACGCTGTCGCAAGTCTTGTGTGTTTACCATATGAGAGCATGTCATTACATAACAAGGACCCACTCTAAAAGCTGTTCCTCGAATAGCATTCCTCCAAACAAAGTAGCCAACTGATTTACTGCACTGAACAAGTGACTCATGAAATGCTTTATTTAAGGTTGTATCGTTTGTAGATGTACTTTGTGTCATCATGTCAGATGTTGCTGTATTAACAAAAAGACAATGAATAGCACATGCATACTGACAAGTACTGACAAAACTGCTTTCACATAAAATTAACATGGTGCTAACAATTAAATCCTACAGTTTATTATAATATCAAAGATCATTCCTTCAAAAATATATTTCAATCAATAAGTAATGTACATACATGTCTATTTATATTCCTGAGTGTCCACAACAATAGAGTTTTTACTTCCAGGTGTGAAATATATATGCAAGTTCCATTTGCATTATACACATGGATCAATATATTATAATAAGGTTTAAAATGGTGTGAGGCAACCACACACTTAGCGTGTTTCTGATCTGACCCATTTTATGGTATGGTAATGAGATCTGGGTATTTAACGAGTGCCCAAACATAGAAGCTGTACATATTAATTTTTGTAGAGATTTGTGTAAATTTATATTGTAAATGTCAGAAAGGTGATATCAGGATTCGTAAGCATATTATGAGTTTGTCAATTGTATATTGGTGAATTGTTTTTGAAAACTTTTGTGGATTGCGAATAGCACTATTTAATAGTGAACGAGAATGAGGTTTAGAAATTGCTGAGGAACGGGGAATTTAGCTTTTTTAAGTGGTGAATGGTGATCTGTGGATAGTGCACACTCCCCTCATGATAAGCTATGTTGCAATTCTCTTAGCTTAAAGGCACAAGCGGACTAATCTTATCGATGAAAAAATGCTGCATGACAATAGTTTATATGATTAATGACTTTGTGTCACATTGAAATATATTTTTCATATTGAACTCTTAAAAGAGTTAAATCATCACCTAGTGGTTTACTTTGACTGTCCTGAGGTAGATCATGTGGTAATCTGTATGCATTACTTCTGGCTTCATCGGCTGGGACACCTTATGGAAAAAAAAAATGTTTAAACAATACACGTATATTAAAGCGCATACAGTAGTTTATATAATTGATGACTTCGTGTCACATTGAAATATATTTTTCATATTGAACATTTAAAAGAGTTAAATCAACACCTAGTGGTTTACTTTGACTGTCCTGAGGTAGATCATGTGGTAATCTGTATGCATTACTTCTGGCTTCATCGGCTGGGACACCTTATGGAAAAAAAAAATGTTTAAACAATACACTTATATTAAAGCGCATACAATGCTTACATGCTTACTGACGCAAACAGATGCTACTCTCACATATGTCTAAAAGATGATCAGGCCAAGCATGTACGTCAGGTTAGTAAACATGTTAGTAACAGTCAAATAAATATTGCATGCCAGGTAAAAACATTACATCTTGCATTACAAAGCTTTCCAAATTTATGCACTTTAACTTATTCCAGGAAAAAAATCATCATGGGATGACAACCATTCCTATTTAAAAATCCGAAGAGTTCAGACAATTCCCAAATATCATTCGTGTGCATGAAACTATACACAACACTGAGTAAACACGTCAACAGTTATTATAACATATACATGTAACCGACGAGGTATTGACATGACCGCCTATATAGCTGGAGCTAGACAGTAACTAAAACCTATACAAATAGTTGTATTTCAACTTCGAGGACATATTCAATATACAAAAAATAAACGTGTGGTAGTTAGCTCTTTCAGATTCAGCTACTGGGAATATCTATACTAACCAATTCTTAAAACATAACGTCTATGTAAGCATATACGGTTGCATTACATGACGCCACAAAGAAAGTAAACATATAAAGGTTAAAATGACATACCTGTTACTGCATTTAATATATGTTCATACTTTTTAATAAGTTCAACAATCTTAGGTAGCTTTGCTGTTTCAAATACATATATAAGTTTTGTGTAGCCTTCTTTATGCTGCCAACTGACTGAATGACCTTTTGATTCTAATTTATCCACTAATACACGAATGTCAGTGATAGGTTCTATTTCAGCTGCTCTAAAAGTAAAATTAGCATTAACTGACTATGAATAATATCCGGCCTAGCTCCCAAATCGCATACCTAACTTCCCACCTGTTTTTACTATGCAAATATTTGACACAGGACAAGCTTAGTTCATTGGAGATAGTTGCGTCTCTTGCTATGGGTCAAACGTGTTGTGCAAGAACGTGTTTCACCACATAGGAATTGCAGTTCTAATTCAACACAGATACATGATATGATGGCATTATATCAATACAATATTGTTATAACACAATAAGAATAACAATACCATTGGAATCAATTTTGGGTTTTTTAATTTTATTTTTCAATAAAATAAACGATAATAGCGTCATTGATCATCATTGAAATCTATAGCCATTCAATGACAGGGTGTACATACTTTAGATACAATCAGCAAAATATGCAGAGTTGTTCCACTAAAATTATCGCTATAGTGACGACATGAAGTAATACTGCAAGTCCACTGAATGCTAGAGATATTACGGAAGAGAGGCTAAAATACTTCGACCTTAGTCAAGTCAAATGATATTCACAACTCCGGCAAAGAATGTTTAATGTATAACAACACTTACGTTAGGTATGCTTTACACAATGACTTTACATTTTCAAAATCTGTAGTTGTTAATTCGTTGTGTATTTTGAATATCAGATCATGATGCATTTCTTCCTTTTTCTCTTTGTCTGTGTCTTTTGTGCCTTTAAAAGAGAAATATGTGCTTTTATTCATACTGGAATAAATAATAGTGTTACGCAAGAAAGATTTGTTTACAATTCAAATGCAGATGTTAAAGAGTAATAAAGTAAAATGAGGGAGCGTACTTAAAGTGTGATCCAGATTTAATGTAAAGTCAGCTCTAGATTCAGATTCGGATTCGAATTCAGATTAAGATTCAGATTCGAAAAAAAAAATTAAAATGATCTAAATGGCCAGTATTTGATAAAAATAATTACTTTTCACGATTGTTCTTGCTTCCACTAACTTTTCCCCACGATTCCCGACAAAGGCTGTGAAATATTTCAAACAATTTTTCTAAATATTTTCACAAAACAATGAAGAAACAAGTGACATTAGCAATATTGATCGAAATTTGCCGACGGAACAGTCGGACTTAGTTGAATCTGAAAAATCAATTTTTTTGTAAAAGTCGGTGATGTTCATAAATTCCACAAAGATATATTTCTTTGATCACTTTCGCTTTTACGGTAAACTGTCTTATTTGCAAAATTTCAAAATATTTCAAAAGAATGTTCTGAATATATTCACGAATTTGCAAACAATGTAGAGAACAGACATTATTTATAATAAAATCTTCATGTACTCCTGGAATACTCACAAAAAAGCGAAAATAATTGTTCCCAACAACACAATTTAAGACTTATTAAAGTCGGTGATGTTAGCAGATTCCACAACAAAAGACTTTCTTGCTCACTTCCACTTTTATAGTAACTCGTATTTTGATATATATTTTGGCATTATTTGCATTTAAAATTTAGGCTAGCTCTATGTGTCAGAGTTTGCACAACTTGACTTAACCCATTATAGTCATCGCGTTTTCAAGGATTTTGAGGGTTTAGAAAGAATTTTATAAAAAAAAATTGTCGTTTCACCCCACAATCCAGAACTCGACATCATCAAACTTAACAATTATATCAAATCGGCAACAAATCAAGTATTCATACAGTCTGAATAAATCCATCCGTTAATTTCCGTACCTTCTCAACTAACGTCTAGGCTCAACCATAGTCTATTTTTGTTTATAATCTCGAAAAGTAGGAGAACGATTATCTCTTAATATGTATATAAATTCTTCACAATTAAATTGCAGCTTACAAAAAACGGAAAAAGTAATAAGAAGATAACTAGTGAACACCCGATCGAAGTAGGTCAGTCACACAACCGAAGTGACAGCTAATCTCTCATTGGTCAAAAGTTTCATATCGTGTTTTATTCGTTCTTGTTAAATTGAGGGAATATAACGAGCACTGACTATGGTTAACCCCAGATGTTAGTTGAGAAGGTACGGAACACTAACTGATGGATATATTCAGACTACTAAATGTTTAGCTTTGTTTATGTCGAATTTGCAAATTAATATGCAAATGGAGAAAAATGTCTATACATGAAATGAAAAGTCTACTGCTTAAAAAAGTCACCAATGTATAACATTGAAAGCACGGCCATTGCCTATTAACAGCGTAACACTGCTGAAATATAGTTATCCTATTTACTTCTCTGTTTGTCCTGGCAAGTCTTTAAATATTTTAAAAGTGTGATCAATTTCATTTTTTTAGCAATAATTACTATGGCTGATAACGATAAACATTATGATGTTAAATCTTCATTTAGATTTAGATATGCTTTGAGTACCAGACTATTTTTCTGAAGTAAAAAATCTCGGCGCTGCCTCGCACGTGTTACAATAGACACATTATCGTACGGCAATACAATGCGTTCAATGATAAGGATCCCACTAAACAGTTTTGTATGCTCATTTTACAAAATTGCAATAACATGATATACCATGTACTGGTTAATAATGGGAAACTACCATTTGGACAATAGGGCTTCAACAATGTGTGACCAGTTCCTTTAATTTTATATTATCTTTACATTGAGATTATATATTTGGGAGGAGTTCCCATGCATAACTTGTCTGTCTGCTAGACAATGTTTCTTTTATAGTATAATACAAATATATTGCTTATTGGTTTTGCATATACATTTTATGGCTGCTTAACAGTGCCGCGTGTATTCTTACAAAAACATAAAATAGAATCCTAACATTCCCTACAGTTTCTGCACAAAAAAGATGAACTGTACCTTAAATAGAAATACTATTTTTGGGACAAAAATATTATAGGTGGCTCGTAAAATATTGCAATTGATACCTTTCCTGTTACTGTTACAGATACTGTTGATGTTGCTCGTTGCTTCAGCAAAAGCTTTCTAAAAAAGATGTTTCTTATCATTATTTAAGACAATTATTAGAATTAGTTCTGAATGTTATTGATCAATAACACAATATAGCAGGATCTAACTAAATATCAAGACTGAAAGTAAATATAAAAGGGATTTGAAATACAACCAGGAATATCCGGATGGCGGAGCCGCGGAACCAATTTTAGCTTTTTTATTGTTTTTTTAATTGCCCTTATTTTGTTACTAATTGCCCCCAGCCCCCTAAAGAGTTCCCCCTTCCCAATCCCAGTACGAAATTAAAATAAAATCGTAATAGAGTTATTTACATATTCTATTCGCTATAAAATCTGTCTACAAATCTTTGTTCATTCTTTTCCATTTGTTCCACGTTTATCTTCTTGCAGATTTTTATCATCTTTATAACTTATCCAATTTTTTGCTCATAACTTTTGTACTTAGTTCTGACATCTAAGTTTGGTGATGCAGATGTCTCCTTAGAAATCGTATCGTGTGACTCAATGGAAGAGAGTCACATGTCCTGTCTGTATTTGTTCAAGGTTTTTAAGAAAACTGGTGCTCGTTCTTTTTCCGTCGGATGAGTTTTAGCTGTATCTACTAATGGTGTTTGAATTTTTCTACTTTGACTGTATGTGGTGGGTCTGTTAGTGACACCTCCACATGTGGCTAAGACGATACAGGGATATCTAGAAATCCTGCATATTCTTGTCTAGGAACTTCAATCAGTTATCTACAAATCGTGTAGAATCGGCTACTGTTGGATTAAACAACTGCTGTTGTTGCTTGTGTTAAAGGGTATTATATCCACGTCTTTGAAAGTTACTCAAATAATCTTGCTGTACCTTATAAATGGAATTTCTATCACCCGACGGTATATCGTATTGATTTAACGTGTGTTGCATTTCCAATTGAATGGCTTACATCCTAGGGTAAATGGAAGGAACCCATGGTGGATGATATGATATGAAAAGCGCGGCTTATTGTCTATGAATAAATATTCGCGAGGTCGTTTAGTAGCATTTCCATAAAACCTTAACACCTTTTCTGGATTTGATGGATACATCTATCTTGCCAACGTGTGGACCTGTTGTTCATCTCGAGGGTTCCTGAAAAGAACCATGTAATGCGTATTGAAACCCATGGTACGAGTTTCTCTACCTTGATAATACATTTTCTGTAGCAACAATATCACTGACAAATGGCTCCCTCTAGTGAAGAGTTTTGAAATACGTTTATCGCTTCCTGTTTCTGTTATCAAATCATCAATCACGATAAGATTGTTTTGTTGCGAATCGAAATACGTTTTATCTTGTATGTTATCGGGAATATTTTCGATAACTTTAGTGTTAGGTTAAATGCACGCCATCTGCTGATAAGCAGGTTTCCACTGAGCACAGTACCACTTGATTCTCTCAGGTGCTGGATGAATTATTTTCCTTGCATGCGTGAACAGGTTGGGCACAAAAAATGCTGATGCTGGTGCTGGTGCTGGTGCTGGTGCTGGTATACAAAATGCACTATATAAGGAATCAGTTTTGCGTTAGCATATTCATTTCTTTATGACAGCCAGGCAGTATATTTCAAAAAGACATCATCTTCTTGCAAATATTGGGTCAATTTCAACCCAGACAGCGAAAAGCACTTCTACAAACCATAACACCTGATCAAGTAAGATTGTTGTGCGAATACTCAGAAAACATTAATCACCGACTAGTCCACTTGACACCAAAGGATAGGGCGCATTGCCAAAGTCAACCATGATTCACTAAAGAAACTGAGCGATGAAACAAAATCCTACGAAACCAAGAAAAATATTACACAAGAAGGAGGAGAGAAACCAATAACTTCCCTCATATCCCCTGCACTTAAACTTCTCATAGGCAATGGTTTGCTATAAATGTACGTACGTTACTACATGGTAAAGATATCACTCTTCACTACAATTTTAATATGGATCGAATACTAAAGACGATTCATTACGTGACAAGAAACAGAGCTAAACATTATTCAAATGCCATATCATGCTGCTCTGTCATATTATCTTGATAATGATGAAATGATTTAGCAGTTTGTTGTAGTATATGATTAATGGAAACGTAGGACCTACCCCGGAAGTATGGGACCTGTTTAAGAAAGTTATGAAAATTAATTATAAACACGATGATGTTTACGATCAAGACTCGGATGAAAATAATGCATATCATGATACGGATCCGAAAGTGAACAAAAAGACACTCCTGACCTTTAAAATACTTCAGAAGATGATAGCCCTGCAAGCAGAAGAATTAAAAAATATTTAAATATCTTATCTCGCCACCCTGACGTATTATCTTGGACAGATGACGGGCAAATGATTGAGGAACAGGATTTAGCAGTTTGCTGTATCATATGATGAATGAAATATAGAAGGTCCTGCCCCTGCAGGATGGAGTCTGTTCGAAAAAGCTACGGGAATTATAAAGAGCAAACATCATGATTGTATTGAACAAGACTCGGAATACTCAAATATTTCTGAAGAAGATAGCCGACACCTGTAATTCTGAAACTTATCACTTTAAAAATGTTATAATTATCATTAATAAATAACTAAAAAGTTACAATTTCTTCTTTATTTTGCATCACACTCACGTTGACACACTTTCCGTTGTCTTAATTATTCTAACCGAGCCTGGAGAATCCCCTATTGTTGGGGCTTTTCCCTGGGGCTGGGTTGTGGGTTTTAGGGGCCTTTCCCTGGGGCTGGGCTTCGGGGGCTGGGGTTAGGCCTTGGACTGGGTCTTTCCCTGGACTTGGGAGCTGGCAGGGCTCCGCTGGTCTTGGGGGTTTCATTACGGCTTTGGAATGATGCGCTCTTTAGGGGACTAGGGAAGTTGCTAAAACAAATAAGGGTAATTAAAGAAACAATAAAAAAAAAAAAATTTAAGAGTCCCGCCATCCGAATATCCATCCTGATTGTTTTTCAAGTCCCTTTTTGTATCTACTACTGAATATCAGAATGATAGAAAGCTATGACAGTTAGCTTTTCCCTGTAAATGTTTACCTTCTAAGTTAAGTATATATGATTAGAGGTATGCATTTACGCTCTCTGAGGTGTAGAGTTAACTTCAGAGAAGACAAATCAGCAACTCATTTTTAACAAATAGTAGTAAATAGATAATATATAAATCACCTGAGTTTCTGTTACACCTGCAGCTATTCCAATTTTTTCTGAAACCAGATTACTTTCAATTTCATTGATGAGATCATACCTTGTTATAATCAAGATATCATCAAACTGGGTTGGCAATGGGCAGTTAACTAAAGCAAAGTCTATGCGTTGTAAACTGTTTTGACAAACGTTTTGCTGTATGGTAACAGGAACCATTTCCTCTCCGTTATACTTTAACTTACACTTTATGCTGTCACCATCAAATAGTTTATAACTGTTGTCATTGTTGCATTTATGAGTTTCACCAGCAGGAGCCTCAGGACAATGACAGTCCAGGGACACAAGAATATTTTCAACATTTACACGTTCACACTTCGAACAAAACTTACAATGAAACCCATTTCCAAGCCGGCTGCCAATGTACTTTACCAACCGTGGCCAATCGGTACACTGTACCTCATCTGACACGTTGACAGATAACTGTGTACTAAAGTGTGTACACTTGTAAACAAGGTAACCGCCACTCTCAGTTGGTAGACATTCGTTTGTTATATTGATCCATTCACCTTTCTCTTCTTCGCGGAATACAAGCCATGATCCATCTAACTTAAAGTTCTCATCTAACTGTATTTCTATGGTTACCGGTTTGTTAAATTCAACATGAGGTTCAATCCCAATGCTTACTGGTGCTGGTAGCAAGTAGCCACCATAGTTGTTTTCTTTCATTTCTTTTAATATCTCGGATGTGTCAGTTGTAGTTAACGTCAGTGCGATTGTCTCTGTAATGCTACCTTCTTCGACTCTTACTGTGACGATTTTGCCATTCAATACTCCTCCATCAGGACCAATTTGACGAGTTATGGCACTAGAATGAAACCCTTCATCTTTAAGCAAAGTGAGGATATTACTTTTCCAAGTAGTGTCTTGGCTCACTTCATGTCTTCCTTTAAAAGGTAAATATGTAGAAAAATGTGTGCATGTGAATACAAGGTAATTACCATGTTCACTTGGTGCACATTCATCTGTTTTATCTGTCCATTCACCATTATCATCACAATGGAATACGAACCATAATCCTTGAAATTTATAATTTTCGTTTAGCTTAACTTCAACTGTAACCGGTTTAACAAATTCAATAGGAGATGTAAAGCCGAAGATTAACGGTGCTGGTATCAAATATTGGTGATATTTGACAGTTTTCAAACTGTCTGAAATTTTTAATGTGCCAGCTGTGACCAATGTCAGTTTAACGGTGTTCATAATGCTGCCTTGTTCTATTTTGATTGTCAATCCATCATCACTCAGATCTCCTCCATCTGGTCCTATTTGATGCTTACTGGCTCGTGGAACTGGCACTGAAAATAACATTTAACCTACAGTTAAACACAAAACAGTGCCTCAGATGTTTTGAAAATTTCCTTTGACCAAAAGATATGTATATTCATAGTTCATGTATAAGCAAAACATCAACGGAATTGAGTGAACAAATACTTCTTTGTTAGTATTATTTCTAGTTAAAGCAAGTCTAATATGATCTCAAAGTGCATGTCAGGTTTTGGTGATGGATTTGTTGTATTGTTAACAGTCTTTGATAGTTATTTTCCTTATTATGTTTTAATATTTTCAACTTTGAAATAATTGACCTGATCAGCATTTATGATTCCCTTGATGCACATTGTTTTTGGATACACCTTGGCAGCTGAGCGTTTTCAAAGTTCTAAAACAATTCATACTTCATACCATACTACTGCTTCCATGTACATATGTGTAGCAACCAACTTGGTTACAAAAGTAATATAATTTTACATTGTACTAAATTGCAAAACATTCAAGGTTTAAGATCGAAATCTAAACCACTTTCCAGGGTCATTTGGAATACACCATAATTATTATTTTCAGCTACACACGCACCATGAAAATTGCAAAATGTTGAAGTTTTGGATCGGTGCTTGATTCACTTTTCAAGATCACTCTAAAATTTCAACGGGCTTATAACATAAATTCATCTACGATTCATCCAGGCAACGCTGTCAGGGCCGTAAGACACCGTACAGAGGAGTAAGGGATTTTTCAAAAAGGGGGTGCGTTTGTAGTGTTTTTAGAATAAATTACGTGTCTTGGAGCAGGCACAAAGAGGCGTATGAGGGGGGGAATCCGGGGGAATGTCCCATCCCGTAATCGGCGTGACATATGACTTTATTTTTCAAAATATATGGTATATCCTGGATTCTAGTGCATTTTGAGCATAAAATCACCCTTTGAATTGACTATAAAAGCCTAATTAAAGCAATGTTTTGAAATATTGGGTGATACAAGAAAAAGTGTTGCATGCGACAAAAGCCCGGTCCAGGTATATGACTCGAACCATCAATCCGCACTCGCGCACCTGCTTTATCCTATTCGAACCTTTTTAGGGTTACGTACCGAAATGCTTGCTACTCGAACCGTAATTTCCGCGGACTCGCGCTAGTAGCCAGGTACTCAAACAATTATAGGAGACTAGTTTCCGAAATTGCTGTTCAAATCTTCGGTAATCTGGATGTTAATATGAATTTTCCAGATCTCTGATACCCTTTTTGGGCATAATTTGAATAAAGATTGCTCTTATAAATGCTAATTTTATAAAGAATAAATACATTTTGATTAGAGACATGCTATCAGAGCCAAAATTTGGTCGTTCAGAACAGAGACATGACAAAAATAGAAAATTGTCCTTTTTTTGAAGGTATAGTATGTAACCTAAAATGTTGACCTATATTAATGCTACCCCTAATGTGAAGCTAAAAATAAAAGGCAACAGATATCCCATGCCAAAAGAATGAGGAGATTGTGAAAAACTGTCAAAGTTTTTAATATACCACCTAGTCTATTAAACCCGCCTACGTTCTTCATAAAATCACATTCAAATCATCCAGGCTGACCTTACAAGTGAAGCTGCCATCGCGAAACGAAGCATAGTCACACACAACCAGAACAGAAAAGAGAGGAAAGAGGAAGGAAAATAAAAAAGAAACATGAACAACTCAGTAAATAACTGGGTAAAAAACAGGGCAAAGACCGAAAAACAAGAAGTCGCTTTTGAAGATAAATGTTCATCACACTTTAAAGCGAGTTTTCGATATATGAGCAAACAATACTTGACAGCTGCAACAACATGTTGCAGATTCATATCGAAATGACTGCAAAGCGACACGTCTTTCGGAAACATACATGGTTGCCAGTCGATCATATTGGATGTGATCAAATCGAAATTATAATCTACCTGTACTTTGACCTTTACTTACGATGTACAAGATATGAAGCTTGTCGTGTAAAAACTGAAGCAGTCATGCGAGACAAAGATAAAATGTCAAACATTAGTATTTGGCCCACTTTTCAAGATCATTCTAAAATTTCGACAAGCCTAACACGCCCACAAACCTATGGCCTGCATAAATCCTCCTTTAAATAGTCCAGTGATTACTTTGTATTTCTAGTGGCGGGAAGCGATGTGTTCTTTTGGGAACATATTGGAAGTAATCCAAATTATACCTAACTTGTACCTTAATCTGTACCGGTTATTGTGCGACAAAGAAAGTGTTACTCACAAAAAAGTCAGTCTCATATCAGTTTTTGACCTACTTTTCAACGTCATTTTCAACATCAAATATCACCTAGCATAATACGCCACCAAGCTACGGCCTTCGTGAATTCACCTTTGTTTCTCGAAATGGGCGCAACGTGACGTGCCCACTACGGAACAAACATGACCGCCAGTCGGCCATATTGTAAGAAATTCGGGTCAATATTATTCCTAACCTGTACATTGACCGGTACTTACCCTGTACCAATTATTCAGCTGATCGAATAAAAACTGAAGCAGTTATTGCGAGAAAAGAAAGTGCAACGCATAGCCAAAGATTCGTATCGGCATTTGACCTACTTCTCAAGGACATAATAAAATGTCTCCGATTACCTAGCTTACGCACCCAACATCCTATTGCCTTCGTGAATACATCTTCGAATCGTCTAGTCAAGTTTCGGCTTTCGCGAAACGGGAGCAGCGTGACGCACCCTCTCGAGAAGAAACATGGTTGCAAAACTATAACTGACCTGCATTTTGACCTGTATTTACCCTACATCGAGTATGAAACTGATCGGGTGCAAACTGAAGCTGTTATCGCGAGACGAAGAAAGCGTTACTTATCACGACTACAACGACGCATAGCCTACAACAGCTTGTCCATGCACTATGTGCGATAGGGGGATCATAAACAAAGCAATTTTTTCAAATATAGATTGATGCTTGACATTGCAATTATATACAAAATACTTATGATATTCTCACCTTGAAAGTTGTCAGCAGATTCTACTGTCAGATTTCCCTTTGGTGGTGATGCTTTAACTGGTATAGAAGTTTTCTTGAGATCTTTTAAGTATTGTAATACAGCAGGTGTTCCTTGCTTGCATAGCTCAATAGGTGGCTGCACTAGGGGACATGGTTCTCCTTCATCAATCTCCACTGGTACCAAATTTATCTCATTAAGCTGCAGTAAATCACTCACCTCTACAGGTACATGTGTGACTGGGTTTCCCCACAACTGCAGCTTTTGCAAACACTGCAGTGAAGAAATGGATGGTGGTATCAACTTAATGTTATTACCAGATAGGTCTAACTCTTGCAACTGTTTCAATTGCAATACACTGGTTGAGATTTCATTCAAGTTGTTACTACTCAAATGTAATTCCTTAAGGTTATTTAGAGCACTGATAACCTCTGGTAATGAAGTCAACTGGTTTTTACTCAAATTTAATGTTTGAAGATTATCTAGTGAACTGATAACTTCTGGTAATGCAGTGAACTTGTTACCACTCAAGTGTAATGTTTGAAGTTTCTTTAGTGCACTGATACCTTTTGGTAATGAAGTTAATTTGTTCCAATTTAAATTCAACGTTTGAAGATTACTTAGTGCACTAATAACTTCTGGTAATGAAGTCAACTCGTTAAGACTCAAATCTAATGTTTGGAGATTATTTAGTTTGCCGACACCTGCTGGTAATGATAATAAGTTGGTCCCCATCATTGACAACTCATGTAGATTAGTAAGAGATCGAATCTCATCAGCACAATGAGACAGGTCGAACCATTTTATGAACAGTTGCTGTAGATTGACCAGCTGTTTTATGCTCTGCATCCAGGTGATTGGGAAGAGTGGTTTAGAACTGGTGAAGTCACCATTAATCTCCAGCCTGACTATCCTGTGTAACCTGGAGATTGTCTGTGGTATCTGTTCCAGGGGCACACAATTATTTTTTATCTCCAGGGACTGAAGTTCATCCAGTTGACATAAGGATTCTGGTAACTGCTTCCACTCCTTCATCCTGATAGTTTTCAGATTAGTGCGCTCATCAACATGCACATACCGCCTCAGCTCAGCAGCTGTGATGTTTACAGAGTTCGCCCTACCTTATAAATAATATAATAACTGTAGATTGCGATCATAGAAGACATGAGATGAAGTACTTAATACAACTCCAGTACAAGAATCACCAGCAATGTTATCAGTGAGAATTGCTCGAATAACAGTGCATAAAATTCGCGATTTTGAGTAATGTCGTATAAGACTTTTACAGTACACACAGATGACAATCATATGCTAAAGCTGTTTGGTAGCTGGTTCAATAAATTAATGACCAACCAAAAAAAAAAAAAGTTCTTTCATCTCTTAAATTTCTTAAATTAAGAAGCTCAATAAAAACATTTGAAGCAACATCCACTGTTCAAGGATTTATTTTGTGTTTACATATATTTCAAATGCAGTTTTTGATTTTTATCAACGTTAAAATAGTAAATTAGTCAAGAAAAGCGCAACATATTTTTAAGTTGTTGTAAAACATCTGCTGGTAAGTTGTGCAATTGGTGTCATCAAGCTTCTAATTACTCGGATGATTCTATTTTTAGAAAAAAATATGAGTATTTCATGCTGGCCTTTTTATTTCTTGAGATATATTTAATACTAAACATGTCCTTCAGGCCAAAGATCCACAGACATTGCAGCACTTTTAATATAGCACAAGCTATTCAAGAGGTTCTTATGGAGCGCACAATTTTCGAATGGTATGTTAATTTTTTTTTAAATTACAGCTTCCATACAAACGGAATGGAACTTTCTCAATGTTTTGCATTTTTTACATACTGCCCACATGTATCTGAATATAACATACTTATGAAGAG
>JAOXYB010021093.1:0-17345 GCA_028565635.1 Phoronis ovalis | reverse complement strand
AATACAGATAGACGTGCGGAGGGAATCCGCTGTATGTAATATAAGTATATATCTCAATACAATAATGACAATTTAAATTTTAAAGTTAAATTTCGCTATACAGCAGACTATGATGATTTTAAAAGGCACTGCGCCGAAACGAGTTAGTCTCAATTACATATTAAATAAACAACTTTACAGTCTCAATTACATAAATTTACAGAAAAATACCACTACGGTACTAAATGGTATAGTGCGTGGATTAAATTCATGCCAAAATACAGGCGTTTTTTTGTTTGTTGCACCCGGTAGATACAAACATTGTTACAATGTTCAAGGTATAGCTAGGCTTTCAAACAAGTTCGCAACTGTGTCTGATTTTAAATGCAGTTCATGTAATTAACATTTTTTGCACATTTGGTTTTTAGTGTACTGGAGCTTTAACTTGCGCCCATACCATGCTGCGCGTGTTACTTGTACTTCCACTTTTCTTGCTGATGAAGCTGAAGGTTCATATAAACTGATGACATATAAGAATACTTTTAAAACATGAATTTGAACAACAAAAGAACAAATTGTACTTTTATTTGTTGCACTATATATCATAGTCTTTGGTATCATAGCACTTTCACAGTTATTTCTGAACACGTGTTTTGTAGCTATACTGATGCTCAGGTAAAAGAGTATTCTAATCTTGACAAATATCTTTTTTGTGTCGCAGATGGTTTTCTGTCGCTGTAATCATTCATGTTACTTAATCATATCAAGGTAAGCTAAGAAGTACATTTACACACAGTGCTTATTCCAACTTGTTACATGAGATTAGATAGTTAAAGGAATTGTTGCTTTTAAAAAAGTTTATATTTATATTAGTCAAGAATATACAAATCAAATCAAATTTACGAAATATTTTAACTCTCGAATTAAAATGTTTTATAGTTCCATTTTCCTTCATTTCATTCATTCGAGTAAATAGTATCATCCAAAAAATTTAATTCAGTCTGATGCAATAATAAAAATTAAGACCAAGTAAATAAATGTTTAGTGCGCATTCTTAAAAACAATGAAAACAGAAACTCATATATTTAGTTTTGATATCATAATACCTGGAGTAGCATACAAAACATTGTCATTGTCATATTACAAACATAGAACAATAATACGTTTATTACTACGGTAGTACAATGATAAAATAATGCATAATGAGGGCATATTTCTTCATATCCATGCCATAAAAAGTCCAACATTATTATACATACAATGAATGGCCGTACATTGCTGAGTATGGCAATCTGAGCTGACGTACTTTATGAAAAAATGTTGCAATATTATAATCAATAGAATGATTGTCTGTTGTTACCAGGATGCAGATAATAATTATACCTTTGGATATATCATGTTCATTCTAAGATAGTATACAAACAAGATAATACCTACCATTCAATACAATTGGTTCTAAATAACAAATAAAACTAACTAAATATAACACATTAATTACTACTAGCTAGTTTAACTAATAATAAAATCCACAATAGAATGTGGTAAAATATGGCTAACAGCATTTGTGCATCTGTTATATTTATATTCAAGTTTGTCACTGTTGGCTTGATCTTCTCAGAAAGTTTGTTAAAAACTTAGCTGTTCCCTTTTTACTAATGCTCAGGTAAAAAATTATTCCAATCTTGACAAATGTCTTTTTTGTATCGCAGATGGTTTTCTGTCGGTGTAATCATCCATCATATGTTATTTAATCATATCAAAGGCAACCTGAGAATTACATTGACGCACAGTGCAAATTGTTACACGAGATTAGATAGTTAGAGGAATTGTTGCATTTAAAAAAGTTTATATTTATATTAGTCAAAAATTTAGCTGTTCCCTTTTTTCCTTGCTGCAAAGAATTAATGACAAAAAAAAATCCATTTTGTTTGAATACGAGATTTGTGTACTAAACTGGCATTGTAAAGAGAGAGAAAAAGTAGGGGAGAGAAGAGGAAGACATATTATTAAGTATTTAGTGGTCAAACCTAAAATGGATTTCACAAAACTCTTCCAGTATCAGTTTTTCTAGCCATTAAGTGATCATATATGTGGACCTGAATTTTGTGATAATATTTACTGTGCAAAAAAGTTAGGAATCACCAGATATTTAGTTTTCTGGGTAAAAGTATTTCAGTAATTTTTTTTCTTTACCCTTTTTTACAACTTAGTATGTAGTCTCAATACAGCTGCTAATGGCATATAAATGCTGACCAAGTTTAGCAGGAGAAAGGGCTAGCAATTTTTGATAGGGGTGTGCGGCACAGCCTTAAAAACCGGATTCTCTCAACTATTTTCCTCTGCCAAAATTTTCTAACTACTAATTTTATGTGTCTTGGAAACTGGTTTATTTTAGTCAAAAAGCAGATGAACTCAACACTGTCAGCTTATTTATTAAAAAAAAAATGCCGGATGTGCTCTGCTAATTCGGTCAAAAACAGAATCTTCTCTGCTAATTTGATCAAAAAACAGGATCGTCTCTGCTAATTTAGTCAGAAAGCTGGATCCACTCAAGCAGCACATCCCTATATAGATGGAACTCTGAGTACGCTCCCGGGCATAAGACAAAACATGAGTAACTAGTTTGTCAAAAATAAATAACTAAAAGCATTGCAAAGGGCTGCTGTCTGCAGATGCGAGAAACATTATTGAATCTATTTTAAACTTACAAGAAAAGGGAAATCCAGATTTAGAACATATATGATCAACGCACATTAAACAGTTCGGATACATGCACACGTAAAACAATCTTGTATCTATCGATAGGTACCCGGTTGTCTTTGTGCAGCGACACCTGGCAAGAGTAACTGTCACCCATTTGTTTTAGCATTTTTGTGAAAAACTGTGTATCACTTGCTAAAATAATATTTAAATTTACCAAGTTTCTATGTTCTATCACAATTAATATTATTTCAAAAAATTGATACCTGTTTACAAACAAAAAAGAGTATATGAAAACGTCATAAACCGAGGGCCATAACAAAGCTGTCTATCTAATAGCTTTGTTATTAGTCAGACAGCAAACATGTGTAGTACACAAAATACGTCTTGTTAATATACGTACTGAGGTAAAACATTCAAAAACAAATTTAAATAATGGAGAAAACACCCTTTTTACAAACCATAACAGCTTGTGTTAATAGTGCTAATAAAACAGTAAAGTATTAAGATTCTATTGTACCCCACATAATGATTTATAAAATTTTATATGCTACACTTATTGTGGATTAATTATTCTAAAATCAGTAATAAATTATTTATTTGAATTTGTTTTAATAGCACCAGCAGATCAAAAATAGTGTAATATGCATAGCTTGAACCAATATGCCATGGTGCTTTATATCATGACTGATTAGAAAGTTCTAGTCTCCGCCTTAATTCTTTAACAGACACTTTCTCTTCATCCCCACTTCCTTCTGTGTCAGCATCCACTTTGCTTATCAAGCCAGCCTTAGGTGGCACACACGGTTTTGCAGGCTTATTCAGTTTCTGCATCTCAGAATTACTTGGAACTTTATTTGAAATATTACTTGTAGATACCACTTTGCTGAAATGTTGTAAACCACCAGAGGCAGCAAAGCCACTACTGTTTTTGAATTTTGACAACCCAGAATCTACATTTTGACTTTTGTCCGAAACAGTGCAAGATGTAGTTTCAGAGTGTAATCCCAGTTTCGTGTTTTGTTGTTCGCACTTTGCTGTCTTTGCCTGAGATGAACTGTTATTAGGAAGTTTTGGTGCTGGAGGTCGGAGAGGTGGTTGCTGCTTCTTTTCTTCGAGATAAGACGAAGGAGCCCAGCCTTCATTTCCATCTATTTCCACAAACCACCAGCCTGTATTGCTTTTTTCTAAGACCTGAAATCAAAATGTTAATAATTTATTTACATTAATTCCACTACTAAGTTTCTTTTTAAAATGTTTCCACTTAAAAATCCCAACAGTAATCTTTTTTCTGAGAGACAGAGTTTCCACGATTTATTTTAAAATGAAAATCATTACATCTTTTGACAAAGGTCAGCAGCTTTAAATTACAAGTTCAGTAACTTCAATCCACTTTAAAGAATACTATGAACCTTACACAATACCCCTAACACCGCTCATACTAACCTTGACTTTCATTCCTTGCTTGAAACTTATACCATCACCAGCAACGTCAGTGAATTCTGCAATGGTCAAATATTCTTTTCCAACACTAGGTGGTGCTGGCCTAGGCGGTTTTTGACGCTACAAAAACATTGTATTATTATACAGGAAATAAACATCTGAACAAAGAATGAGCAAATAATAGTATGTCATACAAAAAACTTTCAACTATATAAGTAACACATTACATGGGATAACTGACATTGACAAATAATTCCTTGCATAAAATGTAACGTTATTAATTAATTACCAAACAATGTCTCTTGCGATGAACATAAGATCATTAGTATAGTTCCTTAGGTCACACCAAAAAGACAAGTTGTTTAGTAGGCGGAATCCCTCATAACTGAGTAGGTAGGGATGTTTTTTATTTGAAAAAAGTGTTTAACGGCAAAAGCCCTAAAAATCAGTCAGTGGAGCTTTTCTTTTTTAGTGTTAAAAGAGTTTCTTTTTGTCTGATCTTATTCAGTCTTGTTATTTTTATGGATATTCATTGCAGCAATTCTTATGTAAATACATGCACACACTGTCTTAGGAAATATAATATTAAGTACCTGTATTGAGCCTTTTCGTGGGGGAGGTGGTCTGCGGTTATGGACTGGACTTTTAGAAATTTCAACCTTTTGTGCCTGTGAAGCAGATTGGCTAGAAACATTCAAAAGTGATGACACTATCTCAACAGGTGGCGACACCTTGGCTTGTTGCAGTCTCTGTGCCTGTAAAGTACCTGGCTTTACTAAATATGCAGCAGGGGCCCAGCCTTCATTACCTTTAACCCTGAGAATAATGAATCATGTTGATTAAAAATAAACATTTTATCAAATAATACATGTGTTCTGGCCGTTTTAATTAAGAAAGCATTTCAAAATAAGAACTACTTATCACAGTGAAATAAAGATACAAATAATACTGTAAACATAAACAAATTGTTACAATGGTCTAAGATATCTTCAAAGTACAGGCTTTCAAACAAGTGAGCACATTCTTAATATTTTTCAACATCTTTACTATTTGCTAAATGACTGTGATCACGGCTATATTCAATACAATACCTAACTTTCCACCATCCCTCCAAGTTTTTTTCAATGACAAGGACATCCACACCTTTTTCCAAGTTTACTTCATCACTGTTGATAGCAGTATAAGCCTTTACACACACATAGGTTTCCTCTGTAAGGAAACATGTAACTAAAAAGGTCAGTTACTGTATTTTTTATGCTCATTATGATTCAGTTATCAACAACAACTTTTAGAAAAAGATGAAACAAAAGTTGGAGTAATGATGTAATTAGATGTGGACAAGTACTCAACAGCTTGCATTAAAAGCTGTTGACATCTAGCCAACATTCCCATCAGTATTAATGCCCTCTGGTACACCTGCACACGTATGGCCTTCTTAAAATCACCTTTGTCCAGGCAGGGCTTTGTTTGCAGCTATGGATGTACCATCCCAGGCATAAATCTGTATGCCAGTCGGTTATATTGGAGGTGATCCGGGCTAAAATGAATGCTGATCTATACTTTGGCCTCCATTAACCTTCTGATTTAAAATGATCTCTATACACGGCAGTTTTCAAGGGCAACATCTTAATGGCTGTAATCAAATGTCAAAGTTTGGGACAGAAATATGACCCACTTTTTAAGGTCATTCTAAACATCACCTAGCCTACAACATCCATCTGCCTGTCGTCTGCTTATAACCACCTTCAAATTGCCCAGGCAACGATTTGTCTTTGCAGGCAAGCTATAGACGTAACATATAGCTTGACCTATATTTATGCAGTATCAAATATGAAACTTACCCAATAGAATTTATTATCGGGAACAAACATGGCTGCCAATCGGCCATGATCCAAGTCAAATTCAAACTTGACCTGTATTTTGACATCTATTAACTTTCTGAGTGAAAGATCTCACTAGTTTTCAAGAACTAGGCAAAACAGTTTTGACAATTGCCAAAGAAATGGGAAATTGTGTGGATGTGCAAAAATCCTAAAGACTGCTAACAAATTGGCATGTGTTTATTTGCGTACTTGTAAATTAAATGAAAGTTGTAATCTCTATGGAAGTATATAAGTATTTTTATACTATAATAAAAGAAACTGTAGTTTAGTTTTAACTGTTAGTATACTTTAATTAGTAGTAAGCACCTTGGCCAAGTTGCGCCCTCTGGCTTAGATCTCGAGTGCTTTCCGTAGGTTCCAGATAAGAACCTGGGACCCAGCCTTGCTCTTCCTCGCTATTAACAAACCACCAACCTAAAGTACAACAAAGAAACTGGAATATTATATCCTAGAAAAGGCTGTTTGTAAAGAGTTGTTATTTTCCTTTTCTCAGTTGTGCACACTGGGCACGTTTTTTATTTTCATTATCGCATCAAAACAACACTTTTTACATTGCAATAAGCAACACAAACCTCAAAGCTAATAAGCCAAGAATGAAACTGATGCAATACTTGCTCTTGGCAAGGATGCCTTAGATTTCACACCTAGACCACACTTACAAGAAGGTCATTACTGTATAAGATCCATTTCTCTGAACATCAGAAATATTCTTGGCAAAAAATTACCCACCTCTTTTTTGTTTATATAAGTGTTCCATTTTTTGACAAAGAGGTCCCAGATATTTGTTAAAATTGGATATATGAAAACTTTAGAACAGTTAATACCCTAAAATGCGTCTTTTCTAGCAATGAGGTTTGATATGAAGTGTAAACAGTATGCGATGATGAGTATGTGGCAAAGTTCACATTTTGTGTTGCTCCTCATTCCAGTTATACTTCAGTGTTCAGAATTATTAATAGTTTAATCACCTAAGCTGCCAAAGTCGGTAATTCCTTAAATAATCTGACCAACAAAAAATAAAATTAACCAAAAAGTGTTCAAACTATAAGAAGTAACGCGATAATATGAATACAAAGTAATGACACTTTTCTTAGTCAGTATGTAGAGTAATTCAGAAGGTTTCAATCTAAGTATGTAGAACTATTCAAGGAAATTTTATTAATATCTAACCTGTTACTTTCTTCTCAATGACATCCACTACTGTGCCTGCTGCTAAGTTTGCTTCATTTGGTCGTTGCTTCTGGTAATCCGCAATAACACTGTACTGGTCTAAAACCAATGGTTCTGAGATGATTTCACCTGTTGGCTGTTCACCTTCTCTGAAAGAAACAAAGAACTGATTAACAAAAATCAAAAACCTGCTGTTCAGCCCAAGAGCTTTTGTTTAAAAAATTAGGTAATTAAAATGTAACATTTAACTTTCGTTTTACTTACGATTTGGATGGAGGATTGAGATCTTCCACTGTTGTTTCAAAAAAGTTCAACATCAGGGGGCTCTCAGAAATGTGACCAGGCAAACGAATCAATGCTTTGCAGTATTCATCTAGGGCACTTGATCTTTTCTTTGCAACTCTCTGTACATGACTTCGTCCAAAAAATATTTTTCCTGGTATAAAGGGAATCATTCGTTTACTAGGATCATCCTGGCCTGCTTCCTTTGGGAATGAATCCAGAAGTTTACACTAAAAAATAGGTTACTAGATTACTCTTTCATGTAACATTCAGTTAGCATGCACTAGGCCAACCAATAAACAAAATTAACTGTCATTACCATGTCTATGTGACTGTATCTGTTACTACTAGAAGACCATGTTTGATTAGGTATCTTTCTTTTATCTAGTCAAAACAAACAGGTGAGGATTATTTTGACACATCTGGATGATTTAGATATTAATTAAAACATATTTTCAAATATAACCTTGCAAGTGAAAGGCGGCAAAATCAGAAACTACCTGAAAACTGAAAAACTTGCTGTATCTTCTATAAATAACAGATGCAGTGCTGTCTGACCATGTTACGTAAATCACATACACCTAAAACAAAAGAAAATCTTATTAAAACTAAGATTTAAAAAAGTTCATTACTGCCAAAGATAAAATGACATTTAGAAAAAAAAAATTTAAAAAGTTTCAATATAGCACACAATAATTGTACCTTCAATTCTGTTAAAAACTTTAATTTTAACAATAATACTTAACATACATGTACATGTACATGTACATATACAAATAAAAATACATATATATGTCTACGTGTATATGTATATATAGGGCATATTTCTGTTTAAAACCTCTACTATGGGGCAAAAAATGTTTATGGGACATTAATATATATATATATATATATACATACATACATGCATGCATGCACGCACGCACGCACGCACGCACGCACGCACGCACACACACACACACACACATATATAATACGATTATGGGTGCCTGTGTGTCTGTGTAATATAAGTCACGGTTTACCTTTTGAGGGCATGTACAGTTAAAACAAATGTTGTTACTTTCAATTAAAACTTGTTTTGGAGACAACATGGAAGATGGACAGTTTACGAGAAGCTAGTCCCGATTTCGTGATTTCATGCTACACCTCAGACACTTTCTGACGAGTGAGGCTTGCCGAACGTCATGAATCCTTGTATAGCAAATCAGAGTGAAAGTGACCAACCATCCAAAAAATGTGTAAACCGTATGAGTTAAAATACCGTATCAGATACTGATACCTATTGAACTTCAACTTTGACTATTCCAATCACCATTTAGAACTCCTGCAAAAAATATGCAGTGAATACCTTGAAGTCATGGTGGAAAATGAACTTGTGGAGGAAATATCATAAGTGCTGTTGGTATTTTTTGTCATTGTGCTAAAACAGGAGTTCCAAATGGTGATTGGAATAGTCAGTGTTGACGTTCAATAGGCACAGTATCAGGAGTATAATATTTTAACTCATATGGTAAGAATTACAGACTTTTTGGATGGTTGTTCATTTTCACAATGATGATTTGCTATACAATGATTTGTGACGTACTTCAGCAAGCCTCACCCGTTAAAACTTATCTAAGGGCTGAGGCGTAGCACGAACTTACAAAATCAGGACTAACGAGAAGCCATCCTGCCTCAGACAAGAACCAGGTTTCAGTTTTATTGAAAGTTCTGCTTAATATATAGTCTATAAATTATGTTTTTTCTCGAAATTCATACACCCTAAAATTGTTGAAGGTTTCCATCAGTTCTGATAATTCCATACTCATACATCCGTATCTTGTAAACTTCTGAAAATTCGTACACTCGCCTTTTTGAGGAATTTCGTGTTTCCCAAAAAATTAGCATTTTTTTAATGTACGAATTAGCTATTTTTTACAGAAACGTTATTATTTAAGTTAGTTTATTAGATACTTACATAATGCTTACTAGGATATTTTCTCTTTTCGACATCTTTCACTCTAGCTTCCAAAATAGTTCTATTGACCATGCTCCCAATTACAGATATAAACTTGGAGATTTCACCACTGTAGAGAGAATGATGAGAGGAAATTTCAATCATTTCCTGGTCCACATTTTTTAACAATCGTTAATCCCCGTTACTACTCTACAGTTAGAATCAGATAGGACTAATTTGTATAAAAATCATGATAGCAGATACTACAAATAAAGTCTCAGAAAATATCCAGTTAGCCCCTTTTTTGATTCATAAATTTACACAATCGAGTAATAAAATCATGAACTTGGCGTAGATAAAATCTGTCTTCTGTACGGGCATGCAATCCCCTTCTGTACGCTGTTCTGTGACCTTGACCTTGACAATTTCAACTAGTCGCGACCTTTATTCCATTATTTAAAGCAGGTTGATCATCTGAATACACAAAGTAACCAGTGAAAATATAAATGAAAAAATAGATTATTTTGTTAGTTTTTCTGTTTATTGTATGTTGCAAAATACGAACTTAGTGATTCGTATAAGTAGAACTCTTGGTATACGGAGCGCCATTTTTAAAATAAGCAGCGCTCGACAAGCAAGATGATATTAAGAAGTTCAAGCACTGCCTCCGTGTTTTATGTTCTTATTTATGTTGGTAGTTACTATAAGTGCTATGCAATAGGAAACCTGTCTTTTGAGTCTAATACCACATCATCTCCATCAATTGTGTCCAACGCTACATTTGCAAGGAAACTTGAACCTATGGAGATCGTGCACGAGTTTGAAGATGGTCGAATGAATATTGCAGATAATGAAAGTAAAATCGAATGGGCAAGCTATCCACAGCACGAATATATTATGCATAAAGATTATATTCCACAAGAAATGGAAGCCATGTTAAACATAGGACGGAGTTTTATCAGTACTTGTTTTAAAAACGTGGGACTTGTCGACTTGTTAAGTATGTTAACTTTCATAACATAAATTAGAGTACTTACTATTTTAAATTGTCGTGGACTTTTATCACGGAGTGGGGGGGGGGGGGGCAATACACATATTCACATTGGTCCTAACACTTCCCTATTCGAAAATTATCATCTTTCAAAAGTAACAATGAAAACTGTTTCTTGTGGCACAACCTTTCTAGAATTTTAGCTCAATAAATATGAAGCGATCGTAATGGCGTTTTCCCAGGCATGCATCTACAATTTAATTTTCACTGATTTTAACCATCTGACCTGTTTACACAATCATGTAGATTTTGTACTTATAACTTGATAATAAACCACAATCTTATATGACCATGTCATGGCGTTTGTTAGATAATGTTCAGCAGTATGATGTCCACCTGTTTTATAAGCATCCAGAGTAGGGATAAGTCAAATTGTAATTTTTTGTAGAATATTTTGCTGAAAATGGTGTGACTCTAAATACTATTAAAGCAGATGTAAGTATTCAAGTAAATATTTTATTATAACAAATATGACACCTATGATATGGTAACAGTCACCACAGTGTTTATAGATCTATTCTTATTTACTGACAAATATCCTATTAAATGACATATAATTTTTAAAACTGAATTGTGAGTGTTACCAACAGGCCTGTCAGATGGGAGGAACATATTTAATGATAACGCACCCTCCTTTTGAAATGGGTGGACCATTAATGTAATGTTAACGCAGCCCCCCTTTTGAAACAGTAATGCACCCCGTTTTGAAATAGTAACGCACCCTCTTTAGAATTGACAGGAAAATATGCGTACCTCAGCCCCCCCTTGGGAATAGAAATTATTATTTTATGACATTAGCACTCATTCTGGGCGTATTGTTACAATAGGAATGGAAAAGGCGGGTTTTTTTGCTTGTCAATTTTTTCGGGGAGCACGGAGACGTTTCAGCAACCTTTTTTTTTGATTACTGAACTAATATTTTCTGAAATCGGTAATTCTTATAACACCACAAATGCACCCCCCTTTTGAAAAAGTGTGACAGGCCTGACCAGTTTCCTATGGTTTAACCAAAATGATTCATGACATTATTTTCAATTTAAACTTCATTTTATAATGAATTGATTGTCATTATGGGATACTTTTATTCATTGACAAACAATTTCAAAAATAATAATGGATTTAATTGTAAAAATAGCAGAAAGTCTTACTCTCTTCCTGACTGTAACAAACATAATCTACAGCGGACAATGGCTTTTGTCATTCTGTGGTTATAACTGAGAAATTCAGAGAGAGTCGTTTATGCTCACTGGAAATGGTTTTAAAAATGTTAACATGCAGATGGTGTATATATATCTGTATGTTGATATCAAACATATCTGGAAGAATGGGTAGTTTTTGTGTTAGGTATGAAGGAAATCAGCACTTGGAGCAGCTAAAATACAGGGATTTATTAAAAGATGCAAAGCAGTAAACCATGCAACAAATAGTTGTTGTTCATATTTTGTATTTAAAAGAGTACTTCAAAATGTTACCATTTTCTCAAATCATTTTGCCATAAGAGAGAAATAAGAATGTTTAGAATTTCAATACTAATTTTGCTTTCAGCCACTCCTTAAAATGCTTCTTGGCTTTGTGGTGTGCATTACTTTCGGTTTATTGTTTGCACTTTGCATGCCATTGTGTGGATGTTGTTTCTGCATGTGCCGGTGCTGCGGTTTATGTGGAGGAAAAAATTGGCAGAAATATCAGCAGAATCCCAAATGTTTCCGAATTACCTATGGGATATTTCTCTTTGTGTTTGCAGTCTTTATTATGTAAGTAATTCCCTCTTTAAATAGGTTTTGTAATTTTTACAATCTATAAAGTGAAATAAAAAGAGCAAGGAATAAATAGAAATTCCTTTAAGTAAATAGGAAGGGAGATACAGATATATTGCTATATTGTATGTTTTACATTTTAAAGATTTTTCCATTTCCTGTTTTGTCCAGTCCTTTTTGACGTCATATTTCACATGTCCATTATTGTCAACTCTCATTCTGAAGAAAATTTAAAATAAACTGAAACATTAATTTTATTTGGGTGATTTCATGGTGGTTTTAGTTTCTGCTTATTTAGATATTCTTTTCTTGGGCTATATCAGTGTACTTGAGGATACTACTGTTGGATCTTTAATCCTAGCATCCTTCAGTTGAATACGATTCTTTGCCCTTTAAAACCTAACTTTAGAAATGCAGTAAAAGGTGGAATTTAATCAAAGTAATAAAAATATGATAATAAATAATTATTTCTGTATTGTAATACTATATTAACGATTACAAAAATAAGTAATTTCTTCTACCAACAAAGAAAGTTTTTGTTCAGTTTGGTTCAGTATGCTAAGAAAGTATAGTAGAGAATATAGCATTTTGTGGCATTGTTCAATGTTAAATGTGACATGCTGAAAATGTTTGCATTCCAGGTTCATGCAAATGGTCTGTTGCAGAAAGAAAATTATGTTTTTAAACTTCACTAATTCTAGTAATTTGAGTGAAAGTTTAAACATTTGTTCTTGAAGAAAAGGTTTCTGTTTCAAATAGCAAGTCATGAATTTCTTCAAAGATTTTCAAACGAAATTTTTCCTCGTTGCAAATTTATTTGCATTAAATTTGTATGGGACCATTTTTGTTGAAACTCTTGTTATCTTTCACTGTGTGTGGTTAAAGGCCAGTCTTGTTTGCCTGAGAAATGCCGTCATAGGTTAGTAGTATTTACTCCTTGTAAACATTTTGACATCATTGTCATTTTTTTTTAATGCATGCTTCTTGCTCTAGAACTGGTATCATTTGTATTCTTATTACCAATGAAAGCTTCCCCCAAGTAGTCCATGAAGTAGCAGCTAGACTCAATAACAGTATTTTAAATGTGAATAAGTACATTAACAACACTATCGAGGTAAGTGTTTAATTGTTATAATTCTCATTTGCTTTAAAACTATGAAACTGGGAAAAAGTGTATTAAGTCTTAACACAATTTGCCACCATATCCTAACAATAGATCTTTACATATAAAGATACTTTTTGCTTAATTTGGCTGCAGACTGACTAAAAAAGTTGAAACAAATTAGGAAAAAGCATTGACATTTCTTTTCAAAATGTTATTTACACCACCTTATTATTTTTGTTGTATTTTTTCTGCATGCATGATAAATGCTCTAATGTCGATGACCAAAAACTTAACACAAGTTGTTAAAGTAATTTAATATCCCAGCTTCCAACTATAGCTCTGTTTTTTTTATTAAACAGCAATATGAATCTTAAATACAGTGTAGAGAAAGATTCTATTATACTATGATAAATATATTTCCATAATCTTGATTTTCATTAGAATTGTTTTACTACAAAATTTTACTTTAAAAAGCAAAACTTTCTATTAGGGAAAGTTCCAAAGTAAAGACATCAACTTTGATGTACTTAATGATATTTTGGATGTCAACACCTCTTCTGAATGCAACTGAACACAAGAACAAGTGGAATAACAAACTGATACTATAACCTAAAATTCCAACCCCCAAATGTAGTGGTATTTTAGAACAACATTAATATAATATTTTTGTGTACTTGCAGGAAATAGAATTTGTTGGTATGCATAATTTCAACTTCACAGCTAATGTAATTATCCGTGACATCAATAGTAAGTCTTGAATATTCTCAATTTTTTCAGGTAGAATTTCATATTTCAAAATATGGAAATATGAATTTCAAAAAAATAACAGTACTCCAGAAGTGCTGTTTTATTTTGTGTCACCCTATAAACTTGTATGAATTGTATGTGAGCTTGTAATGGTTCATGCAACATATATAACTTTGCTGATATATCTAAAGTCGATTTCTTTGGAGCAGATAGCTGTATTTTATAAATATGTTAATACATTGAAAAGCCATCAGGTTCAACATGGGTCACGAGTAAGACTGCTATCACATGCAAAAGCTACACGCAGTATGTCTAATGAAAAAGTTTGTGACTATTTCTTATTTCAGAATTTCTTGTAGTAGTTGATCCTCCACTATAAAAAATCAAATACATGTACACTTGTCTCTGATGAAAAATTACTGTTCTACAGGATTCATCCATATTATTTGTTTACTCACTTACATGCCGCGACTATGTTTTTATTTCACTAATTCACTGTGTTATTACTTCCTGGTCATTCTCATTTTAAATTATAATCAACTACAATCAAACTTCACAATATCTTCTTCTTGTCAGTGTTTACCAGATGTTGTGAAGCCATGATGTAATTGATTATAGGGCTAAGTAACTAATAAAACTATGACCTACCGTACAGCAGATTTTTTATTTTTTAGACATAGTACCAATTCTCGGTCTTCCATTAAAAGAAAGAATATTAGGTGAAACGAAGATCATGAAAACAATAAATGATGTTTCTGCACTTCAAACGAGTAAGATCACTTTTGTACCTAATTTGTTCTTATGATACAGAAATCAGAACCGATGGAAAGGTTAGCTGCATCATAGCTTCTTATGAGTAATGTTGTTATGGGTTTTTGGTTCCTGAGACGATTTTTCAAGTTTTGTTAAGATATAGCAACAATACATACTTAGCATGCCGTAGCAGTTTTAAATAAATATTCGTGAAAAACCATGTTACACTTCTTCACACAAAGCCATTTTAAAACTATATTACGTTAGTATTTCAGACTCATTTAAAGTGTATGAAATGTAACTAGTGTTTAATGACACCTCAAAAAAATCGTAAAGTACATCCTATAGGAAAACGTATATTTGTATCTAATTATGTTTCTAACAAGTAAATGATACTCCTGTATTTTGTTTGGTATTTTTTTAAGTAATCAATTTAGTTTTTTTTATATACCTATATCTGTTGCGATAAAATAAGTCGAATATCAAAGATCGATTGAAAACATTTTAATTGGATATGTGGCATCATGTAATAGACTTTGAAGTGAATTCCAACTTGATAGTATGAGAAAAGGCCCTCTTGTGCTTCCATTTTGCTGACTGTTTAGATACAGATATAGGAAGAAACTTTGGGTTAATGTAACCTTGATCAACCAATGGGAAAGTTTGGTGTGGGGGGGGGACTAAATGAGAGAATTGTAAATTGTATGTGCAACAAGCGACCAAATGAATGAGACGGTGGTTAAAACGCTAAGTGAAGAGGCAGAGCTCCTATTAAGTAGGATAAAATCTCTGAGCAAATGCCGCAGGTAAGCAAGAAAAGGGCATAGTAATACTTTAGCTGTACAGGGCACATCATGAACTAATGATAGCTAGCCGTAAGTCATATAATAACGAGTGCTATAGTTGTTAGGGAACTAGCGTGTGCTTGCTGTATGCCATTGAATGCCCCAGAGATCAATTCTTAACTGACCTTTTGAGAATGAATAGCCAAGCAAAGTGTCAGTCGTGGCGTGATGTATGATGGATGACCACTTATTGGTCAGCTAATGTAGAAAGACAAAGAAATGTCCCGGGACATACCAAAAAAATGATGATTTAAACTGATGCTTAAAACAACCATGATTGCTTTTTTACAGATTTCTCATATACTGCTGATAAATTTGTTGATCTTGATAATGCTTTAACTGCATTTAGAGACAGCAGTGAGAAACTGCTTGTAGCACTAGTTAATCAAGAAGCTAGCTTGACTGATATTAAAACACGCTGTGGTGTTTTATGTAATACACTTACTGTAGACCTGGATGGTCAAATTGGTGCTGAATATTCAGCGGTTAGTATATTTTAACTGAACAGATATTAATACACAAGTCTGGAGAATTATTCTTGTATACTACTTACAGGGAATGTCTCTTCCACATCGATCCCACTTTCAACCCACTTTTTTTGTTTTTTAAAAATTATAGTATCTGTTTTATCCGTTTGCTGTTTAAAACCAAATTTAACTTCACAATAAGTTTGAAATTGAATATCATTTTCTATGAACCCCCAGTATTTTCACATTTACCCTAGGTACAATCATGCAAATCTATCATTGCCTACAGTTTTATGAACTTGACATTCGTGGTAAAACTTCTAGGAGCTACAGACTTTCTAGGACCTAAAAACCTATCCTAGGACCTAGAAGATTCTATGATCTACAAGCAACTGTCTATGTAGGTCAAGGATTAGTTGGGCACTAAGTGATCTAGCGTGATTCACGCAAAGGAAATGAACTCTTACAAATTTCTAGCGGCAAGAAATTTAAAGTGCTAATGACTGCTTTCGTTTTGATACATGTGATATCTTAAATATACTACTTTACTATTTTTGCAGCTGCCTAACATTACAAGCAATGTTGCTCTAATGAACTCAATTAGGAACCGAGATTTTGTTCAACTAGCAAACAAGGTAATTTAAGCTTTTTTAACAGTCTATGTTTTCAAATAAGTTTTATGCACCCATTCTAAAACTGGCATCGTCACTGTGATCTATTTCATGGTTTGCTGAGCACTGCTCTCAAATTGAGTGCTATCTGTAACTCTTCAACAGTTTAACCTATAATCCACGAATGTGAATGTGATTGGAATAACTATACAGTATAGTGTGCACCATAAGTAGGTATCAAAGGTGAAAAATAAAGCAGCAATTTCATTTCTGTCTCTTGAATGAACATTGATTTGCATTAAGCAGTAAATAAACCTGGTACCTATATCTGACATCAATAAAGGGTAAAATGGATGGGTGAGTGGTTGGATGAATTTTGGAACCATGTATGTATGTATGTATATATGATGTTTTCTTGTATAATGTATGGGATGGGTAGATATGTTTATGTACATACATGTAAAAATACTGCTTAATTAAAAGGTTCTTTTATGTTTAAACATTGAGAAATTTTAGACTTAAAAATTAAAAAAAACTAGGGTAATTCTTCTCAATTCGTACAACTCCATTATTCGTACACACCCCCTTTTTCAGATTTTATAATTTCTGAAATTCG
>JAOXYB010021071.1:0-17346 GCA_028565635.1 Phoronis ovalis | reverse complement strand
TTTATTCTAGCAACTATTTTATGTATTTTAGTACTATAATGTATTAAAAAACTTCCAATCAATGTTTCTAACGACTGGTGTCAGTCTAAGACAGAACCCTGAGTAAAACCCCGGGGGCGCTTCCTATATCGGTCTATATATATACATGTGCCGCTTTTTTGGGCTACCAAGATATTTCAGGGTGCTTGGATATTTGACGTCAAGGGGATATTTCAGGGTGTTTTTTAAGATATTTTAGAGTGGCATAGTGATCATCCACAGCGTTTAAAGGAGACGTCCCGTCCCGTCCCTTATTTGGACGTTTAAGAGTAGGATAGAAGTGGAAATGACCTTATTTTTTGTTTGTCAATTTTTTCTGGCAGCACGGAGATGATTTTTGGGGTCAAGGATATTTCAGGCTAGGTATTTTGTCAATTCCGGGGATATTTCAGGGTCTGGGTTTGGACCCCTGGGCTTCACACCCCTACCTCATATAAAAGAGTGCCCCCTGGGGTACCCCCCAGCTGTGGGTTAAAAGCTATTTGTTGTGCTCTAAATTGTACATCATGAAGTGTTGGAATAATTACCAATTAAATGTTGAAGTATTGGAGCGTGGTGTTAGTATTTGTTTACGAAGGGTACCCTGAACTACAGAGCCTTTAAATCATCGCTATTTCGTTTAATTTATATTAATTCATATTTTATGATTTATTACCTCTCAAATTTTACATCTTAAGGTAGCTCATAATGTTTAAAATATGAATTGAGAGGTAATAAGAACCTATAAAATATGAAAGCTTTATTTAGCAAAGATTTATAGGCTCTGATACTCAAGGTAACACTCATTAAGTTTTGATATCTTATCCTGCGTGAATGGGGATTTTTTTTTCCCGATGGTGGAAGCAGCTGAAATTATCTGGCAAATCATGAATGAATATATTCTCTGACGGTAAATGGTGCATGACAGATTTTAAGGCTTGAATGGTGAATAAAATATATATGCACAAAAAAAAATAGTTGATAAATAGAAAATGTTTTACTTCACTCTACATCATAACTATGTTTTTAAGATGACCGACATTAGGGAAAAAATTCTTCCTGATATTTTGCATTTAGAGTTTGAAAAGTCTACTCGAGACAGAATCAAATCAAAAGCTCATAATATTGTTGACTTGTAGGACGTTGAGAATCTTGCAGTATATATATAATGATGCAGTTTACAGTCATTACATTATTTAAAAAAATAAAAATATAGATAACAGATCCATATAAATATCAGAAATGAGATCTCTGGATTTGTAAGCATATTCTGGAGCATATAATGCGAGTTTGCGAATTCACATACTGTTGAAAACTGGTGAATAGTACTATTTACTGGTGAATGACCTGGGGGGGGGGGGCAACTCATCAGAATAACTGGTACCCATGTATGCGAATGGGTTGGCTGCAAAAAACAAGCACTACTTGGACGATTCAAAGGTGGTTTTAGAAAGGCCATAGGTGGGCAGCTGCCACAAGCTAAAATGTATTTTCCAACAACCTTGGAAAGTGGGTCAAATATCAATCGAAATCTTTAACGTTTATATTGTTGTGCGCTTTCTTTGGCTCACTGAGGGCGTGTATCGCGAGCATTTGGTCTGTTAAGTGCTAGCAGCGAGCATTGTCTTTTGGCGAACATTATTATAATTTAGTGTACTATTTTTTTTTTGTTGATTGTTTGGCGCCCGTTTTTTTTTTTTTTTGGTTGTCAAATTTTCTTGTTAAGTGCGGCAGTGTACCATGGGGGTACCCCCTACCACCCTCATAACTACTTTAGTTTTTAATGTCGTTTTCTTCCGATTACCACCAGTTACTGTACAAGTTCAGGCAACATGTAATTTTGACCCAGACTATATCAATACTTCCAATTACTTCAGACTAGCGGCTGTTTGTACATGGTACAAACTTCTATGGCCACAAAAGGATAATGCCTGGAGGATTTAAAGGTAATTTTGAAAGAATGCGCGTCTAAGAATGTTAAAAAATCAGTCGACTGTCGATCACAAATTCCACATTTTTGCCCCGATTTTGAAAAATCTGATAGAGATCACTTTTAATTAAAAAAATAGATTAAAATACAGGTAAAGTTTGAATTTTACCTGGATCACTTCTAATATGCCCCATATTTGTTCACATGATGGCATGTCTATTGGCCAGTAAACTGTTGATCTAAAAATTCGGCAATCTTCCACAGTAAACTGGTTTTGAAAATCAGATCTTGAAAACTCTGATACACAGACACATGTTAAAATACAGTTTCAGCTGGTGGCCATGTTGGTTCCCGAGACAATATGGCATGGCAAGTCTGTAGTACAGTGAAATGTTGCCTGTACAATGCAAATGTGGTTTTAAGAAGTGAAAGGGTGTCGTACCTAGTTTGTATTTTAGAATGAAATAGACGTGTCAACTTGATCTGAAAATTTGACAATTTCCTTCAGTTCAGCTTTTTACCCATAATCTGAAAACTGATCCAGGACTGGTACTAAAATTACAAATATATATCCATTCCAGACCCAACAGGTAGAGCCCCTTTGTAGGAAGTCGCCTCAGAATAACGATAACAAGGCTAAATACTTGTTTTTATTCAAGCACTAAAGACATACTACTGTTAATTTGAATAGTTTATTACCTAAAATCGAAAAGTTAGAGAGCCCAACTTGCTGTACAGACTCGTCAGCATGGAAAGTACTTTGCATTCGCAAGAAGACTTGATAACACTTTAGTTCAAGCAACCTGCAACCATCATACCATTTTTTTGTTCCAAGAGCCAAGTGTTTGTGCTGGCTATAAATAGTAAAGTTTACAAATGCACAATAGTGACGAGTTAAACAACCGACTTATTTGTACATAGTCACAAGAGACTTCAGAATGATAAAGAGGATTGTACAATTACTGTTATTATCCTCCTTTGATCTCACTGCAGCACATTCACTTGTAAAACTTACAAAATTTGCACTATCTATGATGGCAGGTCACTTGAAATTGTACTTGATTTCAAATGTGATACTTGACAGTTAACAATAAAAGAAGTGTAACACTGACATCCTTAACAAATTTGAAAGTATAACATAAACAAATTTGAAGTTATTACAACATTATTCATCTATGTTACATACAATAAATATAAAAGTCGCTGTTGCACTTGCTAATTTTTTACCTGTTCTAATATCACATGTGAATGCATGTACATAATTTTTATTAATTATATTGCTTCCTTCCTATCAGACAAATAACTGAATAAGACAAAAATAATATGCTTCAATACAAAAAGAATAACGAAAAAGATTGCTCTATGTGGTCGATCCAAGAAAAATTCCTAATAAACTTTTAATGTATCTGTAGAATTTGGAAGGATGTATTAAACTGAACCAAACCTCCTCAAGCTGTAACCATACTGCAGATACTTTCAAGATTACTATATGAGATCTGTTCCTTGTGACCACACGCAAAACAGGCATTTGAGGTGCGTAAACCCTATGGTTTGTATTACAGTTTACATTCATATAATTTTAGTGCCTCCCCCATGTTGTTTCTTGTATTATCAAAAGCTGCAACATTCAACTTCCACCAATTCAGCAGCAAGTAATAACGTTAAAATATTCACAAAATATCCATTTACCACTGGCTTTTCGCAACTCAACAAATGAGATGTATATTTGATGCCTTTTGTGTCAGATTAATGTACACACAGCTTTGGAAGTACCAAAACAATTATATCAAAATGAACTGTAACAATTATAAATGCAGACCTATTACCATAATGGAAAAGTCCCTCTACACAAGATGTGGTTTGAGTGGTGGAATTGGGTCTCGACATTTAACTTGCAAGTATAAAATACTACCTAGTCATAGTCAGCTGATACAACACAACCTTACAAACCAAGATTAATAGAGATGTCTCCAACAATACAGCACTGTGTTCATTACTTTGTACTAAAGTTTGTCTAACAATACCTGTGACAATCATGATTCACACAGTTCAATCTTCTTCTTAATATCACCTTGAAGGTTTCAAGTACGATTCCACAGTGCTATTGATACAGGAGTATTCATGTTTAGCTACCTTGAATTGTCTTGTAAGTCTAGTGTGCTGCACAAATATTTTTATCAGCAAGAAATATCTTGCAACAGCACTGAAATATCCATATAATATGAAATGTACAGTAAAATGTTTGTACATTTTTTTCTGAACAAGTTTCTCTACAAAACCATGATTACACATTGGAAAATGTCCATAATATTCAATTTCTTGAAACGTTTTTGCAAATATAACAAATTTTCAAGTCTTCTTTTTGAAACAATGTCTGACAGAATTGTCTAAATACACTGTCAAGTGTAGGCTTTTCACTTCTGGAGAACACACAAATTCTCTGCACTCAAAGAATTCTTCAAATTTATGAGGAATTTAATTGTATCGCCTCATGTGGAACTTTATTTGAGTTCCGATTTACGTAGAGCCAAGACTTGGGAAGTCATGCTCATCATCAACACGTGGAGCAGCTTCTCTGCCACCTCGAGAACCACGACCCCGTGGACCTCCCTCTCTGCCGCGTCCACCTCGACCACCACGTCCTCCTCCTCCTCTACCACCTCGTCCACCACGACCTCTTCCTGGACCACCACTGCCACTACCACCACCGCGACCAGAATCAGAAAAGCGAATATCAATGTTTATTGTCTTTTGGTGACGTCCATGTCGAGTATCGTATTCCTGAAATATTAAAGTATTGTAATATAGTATCGAAGTAGTTAATGCTTCTATGGAGCCATGGGCTAACACGCACTTCGATTCATACATCAGAGCTTGTAAAAGTTTCCCCTTACGATTCATGACAAACATGCAGGTTAACAAAATGTAGACCTTATTACTCTACAGCAATGAATTTTTCTAAATATCACTGCATAGATATAAACTGGAAGCGCTATAGACCATTGGTTAAGATAAGCAAATAGATTCAAAGAACATGTTTCAATTTTGTTCCAACAATATAGCACCTCATCACTTTCCTCCTCCTCATCTTCGCCGTCTTCTTGTTTCTTACTGGGGAGGGCATAGGTCTTTTTCCATTCCGGGTTATCACATCCTTCATTGGGCTTACGGATATTAAATTCAGTCTTTGTGCGAGATTTTTGCTGTTCCTTTTTCCATTCGTCCAAGGTCATTTCCTTAGGTCCTTCATCTTCTTTGGGTTCATCCGAGGCATCAGGATCACTAGAAGTTAGCAAGATCGAAGTCACAAGATGTCTCATAGAGCAGTAGATTTAGTCATAGTATATAGCTGTTATTATAACAATAACTAAACGCAGATAAATTGCAGCTGGTACGCACTCCCAGCTTTCTGGAATGATTAGGTTTTTTGGAAGAATTGGTCTCTTAGTGCAACAACCCTGTGTTTTTATCAGCCAATGACATTTTCTAATGAACTATACACACACACTGCTATCGGCACATCAGCATTTATCTGTCACTGTGCAGCATACTTGCCAACCTTTCACTGCAGTTTACAATTGAAAATAATTACACCTGGTGAAAAGTGAGCTAGGACAAGTGCAACATTCAAATCTGCAAATTTTTATGCATTGTATACTTAAGTGATCAACATCTTTACATACTTAGGGTCCTGGTTTTCGGTATCTTCATTTGTGGCTGCCCATTCAGGATTTTCTTCAGAAGTATTGGTCACGTTTAAACTATCTCTGCAACACATAACACCACATATTAAAGTAACGAAGCATTTTCTTGAATATTCATTCAAAACAGAATTTGATCATCAAACTACAGACTACAATAAATTGAAGCTTTCTGTCAAAACTTTCTCTTTCAAGATACTTTGAACTACTGGTCAGAACTACTAATAAAGATGTCATGACATCAAACCTCTTTTTGACTAAATTCATTAGATTTTAAACCAAAGCATATGATACAACATCACAACAGATTGCATGCTATTTCAGTATCAACAGCGGAAAGTAGCAAAATCCAAGTTTATTAGGCATAGATTTTTTTATTTCATATCAGGGAGTATTATTGCCAAAGCTCTGAACAGATCAGAACTATCCAATACTGCAAGGGTTTTAGTATACAGACAGACATGTATCAGCCTTCTAGGCTTAAAACTAGTGTAACTTATTACTGAGTAACACTGAGCAGTTTCAAGTCAGTTTCCGGTAAAGCAACAGGTAGTCTTCAAAGTTAACTCAGGCTTCCCAATCATCATTTCTTTAGCTGCTCAGAATTGATCTTTAGACAGAGGGCATTAATTATTATCTTGCACCAAATTTAAGCAATTGGTTTTAAAGTAAACCTAGTACCATACGAAGCGCACAGTGATGAATGTTGTTCTATCTATGATGCACACATTATCCACAGCTGGCATTCGCTACCGCAATAAGAACTGTTCGACTAGAAGTTTTCAAATGCAAAACAGGAATGGTCCATATACTATTGTTATCAACTGGGAAAGTGTCACTCTTCACACAAGGACTTACTGGATTTCATCTTCTACAGTACCCCAGTTGTGAGCACCACCACCCTCTTTCTTGTCAATAGGCTTAATTCCGCTGATATCAAAAAACAACAAAGAAATTATATTCAACAGAAAGAGACAGGAAAATGCCAGCCCAAGCCAATTGTACTTCTGTTGCATGTTTAGCCGAAAATACAAATGGCTTTTCAGAACTAAACATGTGCTACGCAAGACATTGTCATCACAAAAACAAAAGTAAATTTTTTCCTATCGACTGTGTACTAAACAAATTGGTAATATTTTTAAATGTGGACATACATACATCCTACTACTTCATGAAAGAGTACTTTATGTTTCAACATGATGACAATGTCTTTAATATATAGCACACTGTAGGAAGCTAACAGCATCCAACTTACACGGCCTCATCTTCCAAGGTGCCCCAGTTATGTGCACCCCCGCCACCCTTTTTGTCCTCAGCCTTGATGCCACTGACACATGGAAAAGAAACACACATATTAATTTTCATGAAAAATATAGGTCATTCATGCTCACAGTTGACCTTCTGCTTAGGTAACTATAAAACTAGTCTTGAACAAAGCCAGCTTATCATTGCAGTTCCATCTTGTGATGAATTTAGAGACTAGTTAGTTATCTGGTTCTCCCAAAAGTGAACAAAACAGCAGTTTGTTGCGACAGATGTTTATGTTAACCTGTGGCTCTAGTCTGAAGCTGAAGATTACTATGCCTATCAGAGCATTTCTGTATTCACACTACAATGCCTTGTGTAAATGTTACAACAAGGTTAAAATGTTAAGAAGGTTACTTCATCCTTTGACAAATACGAAGAATGGCTGGCACATAACTGGGGTATGTAGTATTACATCACACAGAATTGCAATTTTTATGACATTTTTTTTTGTCTGACAAGCACTACATGCTTCTTTACAAGCATAGCCAAATAAAATAGATACCTTGTCCAATAAATGGCAAACTACCCTTTTTAAGTTTAAAACAATATAAGTTAACAAACAGGCTGTTTTCAATTTAACTTTATTACGTTTTGTCACTTCCACTATGTCTGTCAAATTCCCTCTTTCCAAATCCACCACGTCCTCTGCCTCCTCGACCACCACGACCCCTTCCTCGGAATCCACCACGCCCACTATCTGGCCTGTCACCTCTTTCACTTCTATCCCTAGAAAATGCATAGGTAATGACTGACTGTGTTAATATACCACCATGGAAAAAGCAATTTTTATTTTCCTGTTAGTTATAGAATGGTAACTGTTTTCATTATATCAGAAATGGACTAGATTTAATGTATTATACTCTTGACAAACCCACTGCCATCCAAAGTGGTCATACATATGTGCCGCCCTATTGTTGTTTTTTAGGGTCCCTGATTGCAACGGGGTATATTTCAGCCTAGGACGCTCGCAACAGTTACATTTGCTAACGAGTCCCGAAAATCAAGGGGTGTGTTGTTTTTTTTGCCATATTTTTATTATGTTACTACAGGGATTTGTTTTAGCCATTACTTCTGACAACAGGGTGTTTTTTGCCACAGCTGGTTTGCAACAGGTATAGGGTTTTGAGACCAGGGCCTCACCCGTACCAAAAATTGGCCAAGTGTCCCCAGGCCATATTCCGAATACACGTGAAAACTAAAGCTAAGAATTTAAATACAGAAGCATGGCAAGTATAAATCACTAAAGTTGATTGACAGGTTGCTCTGCTGGAAGTTCTGATTGACAGATTGTTCTGCTGGAACTCTAGTTTTCGCTCCAAAAAAATATAAGCAACTAATAACTAAAATACTTTAATTAATTTCTCGAAATCAGCTAACTTAATTTAACGATAAACAATATTTTTCTAAACCTTGACATGAGTTTGAGTGCAAAAAATTATAAAAACATTTTCCCATACAATAGATTTCCTTGTATTCTATTTGAAATGCTTGAAAGAGGGTTTTTGCTCCTACAGTAAAATTTGAATTTGCTTCAAAGCTCTGTACGGTACAACGAATAGTGAATGTGTTCCTTCCAATCCTCTTGAAATTTGGCATACCCCACCGCAACAGATATATCTGTATTTGTTTTGATCCAATTGTAAATGCCATGGATAATTATTGTTAAATGTTTAAAAAAAGATTCACTTATTATTTGCCAAAAACTTCAATTCATTATATAGCCAAAATATACTGGTGCGATATAAAAATGCTCCAAAACAAATTATTACAGTATCATTTACTTTTCTAAAACGTACTAAGCACAGGTTTTCCGGTAAGATGAACCTAATGGTTTTATGAAGTATCATTAAACGCTAATTAAATTTCGTGAGTTGCAACCGACGAGTCTGAAAATACATCCATAATATAGCCTGAATGTTCAAGTTTTAGAAAATATTTAGTTTGTATTCAAGTGTTTTACGTATTTTTCTCAAATTTTTATTTAAAACAGTCACAAGGGTCTAGCTTAGTCTTAAGCAGCATCTTTCACGATTCGAGCAGGATTCAATTGAGCCCACCACTTAACAACTAAGCAATTAATCATTAATGAAAATTGGGCGTTACGGCCAAAAACAGTACACAATACAATTAATGCAACCTACAGTAAAAATTCTATAAATCGTACATTAAAAATATATTATTATTGTCTCCATGTCGTTTAACACCCTCAATAACACACTGACGTTTTAATTCAAAGTAACACTATTTTGTTTTGACTACTTACCTTAAAACATATACTTTTATTCAAATTATTATGCCGATTGTTATTAATCAAAAAAGTGCACCTGACAATAGTCTACTTTCCTGTCTTAGGGGTTGCTAAGTTGTACATTTGCATAATCGAACATTCCATTTTCAGAAATTAAAGAGATAGGTGTTTTTTATAGGCTTTCTATGTCATGGTTGTCTTTTTAAATGTATTATTTTCTGTTTTGACAATTCATCTGTTTTTAACAAAAAATCCTACTTGAAAAATGACACAGTTTCAAGAATTCTGTGAATAACACCCATGCTTAGTAGAATCTTCTTTCCGGCCAGTACTGTCCTTGTGGGTAAACGTCAAACAAAAAATGCAGCAAGTCTAACAGACATACTGGGAACTTAAGTGTTATAGCAAATATAGAGGCAAAAATTTAAGATAAGATCACAACACAAATAATAACATTATGAGGTCTAGTTTGAAAAATTGAATGAAATATGTGAAAGTTTATTATTAATATACTTATGTAAAATTAATATTAATAATTTAAGGTAAATATTTCAAATTATTCTCCTACATTGGCATATGTTTCATTTGTTGTGCTACTGTCTGGGATAATAGTGATCATTAGTACAAGTATTATTAAAGATGTTTTAATTTTTGAAAAAAAATACCTAGATATTATGGATTGTAAAAATTTCAGAAACTCAGAAATCCCAAGTAAAGGGAGGTGTACGAATGATGGACCTGTACCTAAATTCTGGTGACTTGTCTTGAAAGCCTTGTCGTCTAGGCGGCACTTCATTCTCCTTTGTATCTCTCGAGAAATTAACATTACGGTCTTGCTTTTGCTGCCTTGGTGGTCTGTTTTGTTGCCTAGATTCTAAATAACACAAAGTATGCATTACTGATTAATTAGTAACAGAAAATCAAGAACTATCAGCTTCTAACATTTAAAACAAGTATACAATCTAGTATGGATGATACAAACATGAAAATAAGGGAAATATTGTCCTTATGGTTAATTTTAAACTATCACAATTTTTAATAGACAGATGATTTGACAGTAACTATTTCAACGTATTTCCAAACCAACTGCAAACAGAGACACCACATTTATAAGGAAATTTAAGCATGTTATTTTATCACAGGTTGGCATCTCAGCTTTTTCCAATATTTATATGTATTTTACGTGATGCAAGAGTCAATTGAAAGTCCATTCCCTGGGAACCGGGGGAATAGTAGAGCATTAGTCCTAGCTTCATGACCCTACTATCGCTTGCCTGTGACAAAGCCGTAGGGTCATAGCCCAGATAGTGTTAAAACCAGTAGAAGTTAGCCTCTTGCAAAAACATTCACCGTGTGTCAAAAATGCAGTAAATCCAAACAAAAATTGTTGTCTTGTTTGTCTATGATACTCCTTCTTTGGTTATCTGTCACTTGAAGCTTGATTAATATTCCTCAAGGTTACTTTTAGCATAAAAATCCATTACCACTGAGACCAATGTGAAATTTCCATCTTGCAGACCTTGAGGGTTGAGGAATATTAATTAAGCCTCAAGTGACAGATAACTCAAGAAGGAGTATCATAGGAGGGTTTTCACTAACTTTAAAGGTAACAGGCCAATCACCAAGTTGAACAGGCCGGGGGTCAGGGGGGCCGCCGAGGGTCCAGGGCAACGCCCTGGTGGAGGGATATGCACGTAATGGAGACAAACAGAATCAATGGCACTCGGAAATAAATCCTGAAATCAACATTAACATAAATTATACACTGTTTTTATTACTGAACTATTTGCTGACTCAAAACATCGGTAAATTTTACCAGCAATGACATTATCGTTTCTTCGAACAGGCTTCCCCAACAGGAAGGAATTAATTAAATTTTTCGGAATTTGATTGGTTGCAACTTGAGTCATTAGGAGTGGATATGAATATTCAGTTTCAGTTGTCAATAAAGTGTAAGATTTTATGTGTGCTTGAAATCCTGGGACTGAAGTGAGTGAAAGATTAACGGTTGCGGGGTTAACAGTCGCTCTTTCTTTGAATAGCTGTTAAAAATTGCTTATATGTTTTTATTTTAATATACTGCTTGTTATTAGAGGCTGAAAAATCCAGGGGCAAACTGAACTGGCCAGTTGAACCAATCAAATTGGCCTGTGGCCGGTTTTTAATGAAAACCCTGCATAGACATATAACACAGCGATTTTTCTTTGAATTTATTGAAATGTTTGACAAGCAGTGAGTATTTTTGCAAGAGGCTAACTTCTATTGGCTTTAACACTATCTGGGCTATGACCCTACGGCTTCGCTGCAGGCAAGCGATAGTAGGGTCATGAAGCTAGGACTAGTGGAGCATGTAACAATTTTGAAGGCAACATCCCCAGTGATAGCCCTATTAACAGGGACTTGTGGCGGCATACATCCCTGGACATGTGCTATACTCTGGGAGAAAAATTGAAAGCCTGCCTCATTGGCAGAATAAAGCTAGGAGAAACAACTGGGTACTTGCATAACTATGTCCCGGGAACTAAGTCAACTATCATTGGCCCTTTGATGTCCAAATCAAAATGCTGTCCTAAATTAATAATTCTCGAAGATTCCCCGCGATAGTTGATACATAGTTCATTGGTGCCAGGGTCTTCTTGAGCTTTAAATGCCAAAATTTTTTTAACAGTATTAAAAACACCAGTTTGATTTCAACCAACATATACATCTGCCCGACAGGAAAATGAAATAACATATCTGTAACTTCCCAGTATCCCTGGTCAAAATCCCAGTTGGTGTTCCCCCAAAAGTGCAGACTGCTTTGCTGTAATCCCTTAGTTGCTTCGCCATCTCCAGGGTCCCTAGCGGCCGGGCTTTAAATTAACTCCTGCATTAGCAAACCATTCCCACATTTTTTTGTGCACATGCAGGATTCTTTCTTTTATAAAGACTGAACTGGGAGATCAACAAGATTCATTTCGGCTCAAAATACCTTATTGTACCATAATTTTTGTTTAACCGCATTATTATTACTAAGTGGTAAATACAGTTTTCACCTGAGGATGTTATCACATCACTTCAATGCCAAATCTTATCTCTAGTCTAATCTACACGTGAGTCAGCGGGACAAGTGATTATCACGGCATTCACGGAGTCATTGCCATTCATTCATCACCAATTCACTCAATAATTATTATCATATATACTTCTGAATTGGTCAGTTATCGAAACTATTATTACAGTATATACCAGGATATTCGGATGAAAGTGCATTTATGAAACTGTTAGAAGAATTATACAAACAACACAAACTAAGCTCGGCTCACAGAAGTCACATGGCGACATACAATTTAATAACGTCTTAACGATGGTAATATCGAAAACATTCTTATGATGAATTTAATGTATTTCTTACCATCTTTCCTTGAATTACTCTGCTCAGCTATCTTAGGCTTTTCATCCTTAACAGGTACTACATTTTTCTTGTTTTTTGCCTTTGCAGACTTTGCCTTGTCCGTTTTGGCATCCTTCTTCGATTTAGCCTGGGCTTCCTCCTGCTCCCTGAGCAAATCAAATGGGTCTGACTCGTCGTCTAATATATTTGCAAACCTATTTGCAACGGCTATGCCGTATTCTGTAGCCATTGCTCCCCAATGATACAAGGATGACAATGGATTTCTAACAACACCAAGCAATATTAATCGCAGTTGCCTAAAATGGCGTGTAGTTCTTCTAGTAAGTTATTACCAAAATGCAAATCTTATATCGACTATTTCAAAATCTATGTATCTGAACTTGAAACACTGATCAATACGAGACATTTAATAAATGTGTTTGACTATTTTCACAGCGTTCATAAATATTTAAAATATTAATTTTTTTAAGGTATTTGGTTGGATATTAAAACTTTGCCATGACTAATTTTGCTATACCTTTTCGCGCCATTTGACGTAACTCGATATTAGCTATCCAAATTAACCCGATTTATTTGATATTTCTCAACTTATGTGTACAATGATACAATCAGTTATAATTATCTACTTTAAATATCAACGCACGAGTTAATAACTTAACATATCCAAGATGCTTTGGGACACATTCCTCAGAACAATATACGAAGACTCAGCTTGACCTATTTAGAATCATTCCCATCATCCATTGCGAGTTAAAGCGCGCAAATTCGTTTGGAGGGAAGATTCACAAAAAGGCAGACGCTAGGCATCATGGCAGGAAATACTGATTTTTCCTCACCAAAACGTGTAACAAAAATTAGATTTGACTTTGAAAACATACCATGCAGTCCGCCAATCAAAGATATACGGATGCTTCCGTGGAACTGGGGTGAAGGAGCGCGTTTAATACAACTAAGCCCTGCGAGTGTTAGTTCGCCCGATGTCGATGACGACGACAGCGGTTCCCGCCGAGGAAGACCAAGAGCTGACTGTATTAACAGTTTAATGAAAGAAGGAACAGTATCTCCTAATGGAATCAAATGTAATATATGCAACAGAGTATTCCCTAGGGAGAAATCTCTACAAGCGCATCTTAGAACCCACACAGGTATTATTTTTTACGGAGACAGCTCTTTAATTTTATCTTAAAAAGTAACAGAAATTAACTGAACTCATAGATTATTTGCCCAATTTTCGAAGATTGTTTTCACTGCTGGAGTAAATACTGTTACATGTGGAAAAACTCAAAGAAAACAGGGTAATTTTCTTTTGTAATTTCTATTTTTAGAGACCCGCGCAACTACGCGCCATTTTTAAACCGCCAAAATTTACAAAAAAACGGGATTTTCGTGGTGGTTTATATCAGCTTCTCACTGTTTAAACGCAAACTACGTAAGTTCAATAATAAAAAAATAAATTTCTATTATTTTCTTCCATTCTTACTTCCCCAAATTAAAATTAGCACAAAGCAGGCGCGTTGTCTAAACTCTTGTCGTTTCTTCCCACCAAATCATCACCATTTAGAAATATCAATTTGATGACCCAAACACGCCTAGCTTTATATGTAACAAACCAGGTCCTTACCACCTCAGGTGGTTGATATTTGCATACTGGTACTGGTTTATTAACTATTTAATTTGTGTTAAGACCCATCTACAAAACATCAGATTTATTGTCTAAGTCCTAAGATTACATATTTGACACGTTTTAATTAATTTTTTTTTTTTAAAGTTGAAAACATATTTTCAGTTTTTTGTAAATTGTAAAAAAATTGAAAAATTCTATTTAAAAAATTAACTAATAATTATGAAACAAGGATTTTGAGGGAAAATATTCATGTTTGTAAATTTCAAATAATCACATATATTACCCCTATCTCATCTATATTAAATCATACAATTTTTCTCATATCTGCAAATGTATACATAACTAGAGTCACGTGACAGCATAAGCTATACAAACACTTGCAATGGAACGTTTATTTCTTACTTCAGGGACCTGCATGATGCAGTAGGGGATGCAGCATCCCCTATTTTAGAGAAGCTGGGACGGAGCTGGCTACAGTAGTTTTACTGTTAGAAGCTGAGTTTAATTCCTGGATCTTGATTTTGAACAGAAAATAAATTTTTGCTTGCCTCATATTTTTAAATTTGTCATTTCTATGTTATATTTCATTTTTATAACATTTGAAATATAACAGCAAATGTCATGTTATGTTATGTTATAGCATAATAATATAATGTTTGAGTTTATTTTAGACTCCTGAATTTTGATTTAATATGTTCCACAAAACACTGAATTATTTATAGTGGTTATTTCAATTTCACACATCAGATCACTTTAATCACACCTGTATCATTGAAATGAATAAGTTTTATTATCTTACAGTTGCTAATGCTGTTAAAGAGACAGATTAAATTTTGGCATGTGGGATTATTGAATACATGTAGTAGAAACACTCATTAACATATTATAGCCAGTACATTCAAATAAGTTAATCCAAGCTCATAAGCTGTAAAGCAAACAAGGAACAAAGAAACTGCTCATAGCCCAGGAAACAGCCAGGAACCCTTGACTGTTTTCCAAGAAACAAGAAAAGTGATTTTCATAGGGTCTTCATGAAATGTTTTCTTCCAGAAACTTTGTGACCGTGTTCTAGAAAACGGTGGAAATCCCCTTGTATCCGCGCCTGCAAAGTTAATATATACCCCATTATTTCTTGCAGGAGAACGACCATACAAATGTGACTACCCAGGTTGTGGCCGAGCATTCTGCCAAAGTGGACAGTTAAAAACTCACCAAAGACTACACACTGGGGAAAAACCTTTTGTTTGCTCATCGCCAGGTAATAATTATTTTAAGACTATGACAAACCCATTAATACAAAGTCTAATGGATTAAAAACATTTATTGTTTATGCTTCTTGGTTGCAACTTGCTATTAGATTTTTAATATATTAGACCTTACTGCTAGCTAACTTAAAATTAATTATAACTCCAAGGCTGTTAAACTCTTTCAGGTTGTACCACACGGTTTGCTCATGCCAACAGACACTGTCCGCAACATCCATTTGTCGCTCTAAGACGAGATTTAAATCCACCACTGTCACCTAACATACAGAAAAAAGATGAAAACAACCAACAGATTGCCAATTGGATAGAAGCGTAAGTTGAAATAAGAGGGGAAAAAAATTTAGCAAACAGCTATTGTGTCTGAATTCACTCTTCCTACTACAGGATTCCATTACTGAGGTGTCAGTTTTTTCTACCTTTCATTGCCTCAATACTCATGTAACATTAGTGTTTACAGTTGTGCTGATTAAAGAATTTTACAAAAAAAATAGGGTGACAGGATTATGGAATATAAACAATAGTCACAGCAACAGGTGCCAATTTGTAAATGCTGAAGAGAAGTTAAGTTATTCTCCTAGGCCATCTCGAAAATCTGTACAACTAAGGAATTGGTTCTAAGCAAATGAGAGTTTGTAGAGGAATTCAAAGAAACATTCAAAAAGTTTTCAAATGATAATCTATTCTGTTAATAAAAATCACAACTAACTAATAACAATGACGAAGAGAGGGAATAATATAGGTTTAACTGCAATTAGTGGCATGTTAATTTAATAATGAGGGATGATCTCAAGAAATCCCCAAGTAGTAGTAATAGCTACTGCTGTATGCATTTTGCCTGTCTGTTAAGCCCATTTTCATTGAAAATTCCCAAAGCAGGGGTTCTGATATAATTAGGTTAAGGACAATTAAATGTCTAAATTAGTCTGAGATGTGCTTGCAACTATTGACATTTTGGAGGTGTGTATCTTTCTTACAACTACCTATACGCCCCCTTGTTTGCAACATACTGAAATAGTAGATCCCATTATTAAGACAGATTATAGTTATTGCCAACAATGGCAGACAGCAATAAGAGTAATAACTTTTTACTTCAAATACAACAGAATGTTTGCATGTTTTTATTTGTTTGTAGGAAAAGAAATTCTCCCGAGTTGGAAAGCACACCTCGAGGTAAAACAGGTCCTTTGCGTCAACGTCAATTGAAACGTCAGTTAGATCAAGAAGCACAAATTGAAAATCGTTCACCTAAAAAAGTAACAAAGTTAATATCAAAGAAAACTATTAATAAAGACACTAGCTCTGAAAGGGATACTCTATTAGGAGCTATAGCCTTGATAGAACTTGCCCAAAGTGGGCTTAATAAATGAAATATGTCCTTGTGTATGGTTTTGGAAACAAATGCAAATGTTTTAAATTAATCTATTTTGTTGTAAAATGTACAGGAAATTTTTAGTAATTTGTTTGCACAGAACTGTGCTATTGGTATTTATGTAATGCTTTTATCGTCTTTTTGGACATCTTTGTAAAATATTTCCTTTGAGAGTGATAATTTTAAAAATAAAGATTGCCAAAGTTGTACAGTGCGCAATATTAAATCCTTTTTGCTATTTGATTCTTCCAAATGGGCAAAGTTGGGTACCTGGTATAAGAAGCAGCATAAACTTTCAAAATACCAGTCTCTAAAACCTTTTAGATGATGATATTTCAAAACTTGGTTGTTTTTTTACTAGTACATAGTTACACTCTTACTACGATGAACAAGACATTTGTCATGTCTAATACCCATCCAATGTGTAGGATTATATTTTTTTAACATTGTTTTTTTACATTAGAAAAGAATATAATACATCATGCATTA
>JAOXYB010021070.1:16475-33554 GCA_028565635.1 Phoronis ovalis | reverse complement strand
TATATATACATGGGCCCTACCTGTGACTGTAAAACAATCATACTACTTTCTTGTTGGTAGTCTATAGTCGTTGAATTCTTTTCGTTGGATGCTATTTCTTTTGTCGGAAATGACGTCAGGGGGGTTTCTGAAGTGGGCGTGTCTGGGGTAGTTGCTGTAATGAAATAAATACTTGCATAATTAAATAATCAATAACCAGCCTCAAAATAGATAATTAAAAAAAGAACGTCGGTTACAATAGTACATTATAACCTTATAATTTCAACAAAAAAAATCGGCAGCGTTGTTTAATTCTATGTACAACTTTGAAACAGAAACCTGGATCTCTAAATACGATGTCAAGAAATAATAAACACCGTGAAATACGCATAGGCCTATATTATCTGGCATCAGGTATACCAATCATACTAGCAACAAGCAATATTTATCCCGCTTGTGCAGTCTTCCTGCAATATTCTTCAAATAATATTGTGTGAGAATAGCTTCGATGGAAATTTAAAAAATAATAAACAGAGGCTACATGCAAAACATACCGCTAATCCTGTGTTTAAACAATATTTATCCTCAAAATACTCCTTGAACAAAGGAAATACAACAACTAATAAATCCGCTTTAAAAATAATGTAGTTCTAGACTTCCACTTAATTAAAATTAATGTGATATAATAGATAAATCGTAATCGACAGTTATTGAGCGTGAGATCGAGTTCGTATTCCAGGATCCCGTAGTTTTAATCTAAAACCTCTAAAATCCAAATGTCAAAATTAATCCTATAAAATCACAGACATTCACAAAAGAGGCATCCTTCTAACTAAGCTTATAGAACAATAACATATTTCTTATATATATTCCTTCACATTATTATCAGAATGACGTAGAAAAGCAAGGTGTATGAAAAAATATATGAAACTACGAAATCGGAAATGAAATTATGACGTTGTCATGTATGACGTATCAAACACATATGAACGCTGCATAGAGTGCTTCTACACTAATTGTCATATATCAAGACATTACATTGCCTACGGATCGATGATCTAGAGTATATTTATTGCATGCGTATAAAAATAGAATCAGTATAAAATTAGCTGCTATTTGATTAGATGAGGTTGAACATATCATCAGGATGACGATTACAATCGTTGTTAAACGGTTATTGAGTCTGACAGCTTTACTACGTTTTGTTCTATTCCTGTACGTAAAAATTGAAAAATTCGAAAAACGTAATCATGATAAACAACCGGAGTTTACGTTTTTTTAAAAATAGTTATTGTATTATATCGTACCTCCAATTATATACACCTATACAAACACATTTAGATATATGCTGCACTAAAAAGCTTGCGTCGCTGGGTCGATGTACCGAGTGTTGGGAGATTCGTATAGCAAAATGGGTAGCATGTTTCTTTTCGGCGTTGTCCGCAAATTACTGACAAAACTTCGAATTTTACAATATGAACGGTCTAATTACGTTTTCCTTCATACCAAATATCACATTTATAGTTATTATCTAAAGGGTTAATTATCCTAATTATTTTTAACGCACACTGCGTGCTGTAACACTTCCGTATACATGATTTTATATAGGTTAGGGTGGTAGGTTTCCAAGAATTGCCTGTAACAATAATGATAAAATTTCAAAATTTACCAAAACCAAATACACGCTTTTAGTCTTTTTTTAATTATCAAGCAGGTGGAATGTAATTTCATAACCCGAGTCAATAAAGTCATGCGTAACTTTAAAGGAACAGGGGCATTTGATAGTCCCACATGTTTTACCTGTCATGTCCAAAGTATCTCATTTTTCATAGTTTATCACGTTTTTCCTTGAAACATACTGTTATATGCATTTTTTATTAAAACATTAGAAAAACCAATATGTTTTATAATTATGACTACTGAAAGCTATACAAAGATAGCTATAAATTTTTAATTTTGCCACGTGTTATGATTCCATGCAGATGCCAGTATTTTTTTTAGAAAATTGCTATTCGGAAGCTATAAGCACTAAGTGATATACTATGAATTGACAAAACTGAATAATAATGTAAACAGATGTACGTTTGAAGAACAAGATCTAATTATATTAATAGGTAGAAGTACTAGCGATGCCACTTTTTTACCAAAAAAAGTATTTTCTTAATTTTGGTTTAAAAATTGAAATAATCATGAAATATACCTAGATGTTATTGTTAGTGTGGCGGCATCAATATCTTAGTTATAATAGTTATCAATGTTGGCTAATACCAGGAATCTCCAAATAAATAGTATTTATATATGTGGCTAAGCGTCGCCATCTAGTGACAGATACAAGTACAAACTTCGGAATTTTTTCCTAAAAAATTATAAAGGAAAATTTATGCTACAGAAAAGATAAAAAAATAATAAAAGGTATAATATTCGTGTAGGAACGTTTTCGAATCTTGCAGTAGGTTTGCACACGGTGGTTTGCACGTCATATGTACATGGAATACAATAGCTTTCATAATTGTCTGATGTGTACAAGCGTGACATTTTTATTGTATAAATTAATAATAACCTCATCAAACTGATACGTAAATGCGTTATAATAATTAAAATGCAACTACTCACAATCTCCTAGCCTATTATAATCATTTTAAATACGTTTTTTCTTATTGTACGTGTATGAGTAGACTTTTACTAGCTAAACGCTAAAAATTTGAAACTTCGCACGATCCACACATACATTAATTTATATATGAAAACTTCGATTATTTTTTATTGGCGAGTGCAGCAGCACTACCCTTTTAATTCCGTGTCAAAAATATTCAAATCACATAAATTAGAAACATATAATGCATATAAAGGGCTTTAAATTGCTTATTTTAAAAATTAATAGTGCTGGTTAAATAACTGTTTCCAGGAGTCACTGCTTATTGAACTGTGCACATTCATTTGCGAAAATACGACATTGTGTTTTTTTGTTTTTTTTTGGGGGGGGGGAACAAATCAAATTTGATGGTCTTTCTATTTGTTTGCATCTACATCGTATTCGATACTATTGCTTAGTATTAACAAGTTATTAGTTTTTTTGCTGCAAGACTAGTACTCACCTGCCCGCTCACCTGTTGGACTTTCGTTTTCATCGACTGCAGAATTAATAATCAAATATCTTGAAAATTTCAACGCTTGTAACATGTTAAATCTAATTGCAATTATTCAAAGGCTAACACCAAATTTCAGAAGTTAATTAATTGTTGAGGACTCTTTTGTCAATGTGTTTTTCACGCTTGATTCTTTGCCTTTCGGATCAAATTCACCTCAAGCTTTTCTATAGAACTGATATTATATTCATTCAAAGTTCGTCACTAATAACATCCTTGTTACGAAAATATTATGTAAGGATAAAACTAAACTTTACGATAAACTAACGTAGATAGATCTCTTCAAACGTCGACTTTTGAATTCAGATAAAGTTATCAGCTTCAACTACCTCACACACAATGGATGCTTTTTCATCCCTGAGGAGAAGCCTTATTAGTTACCTCTTTAGGCAAAACTATAAGAATAATTTATTAACTATATTCATTTTTGGTTACGGGAAGAGTACAATAGCAATTTTATAGAACTGAAATATGCCCATGTGACGCAAGTTTGTCACTAAGGGAATTAGATTACAAAGCAGCTATGAGCTTTGTCTATACATGCAACTTACTAAAATAATGTTATTAATTTTTTAAACCAATTGTTTGATTGTTTCCTGCTGTCTTGTTTCAAAGCTGTCAAATATTTAATGTACACACCTAATAACTTCGCTTCTGAAACTGTCGACAACATTATACAATTATGTTATTTTTTGCCAATATTTTATATAGTCGCAAAACAAGAACATTTTGTTATTCCATTCTTACGTAATTATTTTTTTGGAATGGTCAAATGATAGTAATAGTGAAAATTACAGTTAATTTTAAAGAAAGATTTGAGAAAAAATAACTTTTTTCAATGTAAGAATCGAACGGAAACGACATGAGACATATTTTACTATAGCAGGTGTACATCAGTATATAAGTTACATCTCACCTCATTATATTTCAATTTCTAGATAATTGCCGTCATTGAACTTACCTTGTAACACTTCCAATAAAGGAAAAACCAGTAATTATACGGAAACAACTGGTCAAAATATAGATAAGCCATTTTTAAGTTTTTACTTTTTATATTTTTTTTAATCCTCGTCTTTATTTTGTTTTTGAAAATACAAAACAAATATTCCTTCAAGATGTAGTTAAAACGGAAGAAAACTTATTACTACAGTTTGCATAATCTTCATAAACGATCTACACTTTTAACTTATTTCAATGTAAGTTCCAAGGATTTCTGTTTAAAGCTCAGTATATCAAACTCAACTGAATTTTCCATTTTGTGGTGAACAAAAAATGCTCTACACCTCTGATCGCTCTTAATGTCAACTGCCACAGTCGAACTCGGCAGAACATTTTATATTGCATTCGAAATGAATTTGACATTTTGAGGTGAATTCGCAGAAAATAACAAATTTATTAAAGTAAATACCACACGAACAGAATCACCTATGGAAACAATAGCCTAAATCTCGTGGAACGGACACTTAAAAGGTTTTTGCTTCAGTATGACCTTTCATGACATCTAGAATCACTAAATAATTTGAAACCCTGAAATATCAACCTGACATTTCCTAAAAAACTATAGAAAGCACTATGGAAACGAAATTAAATTTAATGTATTAATTAGTAAATGAGAGAAAATTAATTAGTCTATAAAACTTATGTTTTAATAGTTAAATTCGACAAATTCCCGATATGTAGTTACTAAAAAGAAAAAAAAATAGTCATAGTATCCTTATAAAAAATTGCATTCAATTTAAATACTGCATTTTCGGATTCAGATTTTCTCTTCAAAAAGTTTCTGTATTATTAACAAGTAAGTTGTAACCTCACCTTTGGCGGTAACAAATCTAAACTTCTTCATATCGTTTCAGAGCGTCAAATAAAACAGACTCTAGCTAATGATCATGGAAACTTCTCTTTAATTGACAGACTGCTGTTTGTTAATACATCTCTAAAAAAGGCATACCACAAGCAGGCAAGGATTTTAGTTTACCTTAAACTAATTACCTTGACTAAAAAGTAAATGAAGAATTTTCTGAAATACTTAAGACGTTTTTATACCATTAGGAGATACTTCAAAGATTTCCTTATGTCATCGAGAAAAAAACCCTCTTTTATAGCTGAGTTTCGCAGTCAAAGTCAAACACTGTTTCAAAGAAAAAGCGATCAGTGCTTAATTTAGTATTGGACCGTATACAGAGATACTACTAAAGAGATTCATTTGTCGTCTTCAAGCCTCGGTACAGGAAAGCTACTCGTGTGACGTCCTTTTTAAAGAAATTTACTAAAAACACGAAATTACCAGCATTTAATTTGTAAAAACAATAGCTTATTCGATTTTTTAAATTTCACATACGTCATAGTATATATATATAATGATTGAAGCGGGAACCACAAATCTACTGCCAGCATCATGTAACGACAATTAACTAAAACGTAATGTGCCTGTATAAAAGGCTAAATAACATGTCATTTCAAATTGGGAACGCGTGTTCAAAAAAATCTTCTTTAAAATTGCTGGAAATTGTACTTATAGGCAGCGTCTATTCATCGTACTGCTGTTAAACAAGTGTTGTCTAGTGTTTGTTCTATTGTGCACTGCACTAAATTATTAACTCTGTTTAAGGCAGCTAGAGTCTAGTGAAATATTAATTGAAAAAATAATAAAGCATACTAAATGTCACGGTTTGTAGATCATCAAACAAGACTTGTAATATCAGTGTTACTGTAAAATTAAATACTGTGGGAAAATAATGAGGTATTAAAACTATATAAGGTATTATAATATCCATGTGTATCCTAAACGTTTAGAATTTTATTTATCATTTTTGTATTTGCGTTTTTTTTCTCAATTCTTTACAACATCAGTGGTAAAAATATTCAAGTTAGATGTCCTTGTCTAGTTTGAACGTAGTGACGTAAGAGTTGCTTATGTTTCACTCTCGCTGCGTTACTTGTTTCTTCAGCTATCTGAACATGCGCTAGAGTCATTAATATTTTAATTGTTTTTCCAGATGTATTTTATAGAAACAACGTAACAGCTTCATTATAATTTTGACAGTAGGACGGCGAAAACAAATGTTTCTCAACACAAAAACGAAATTCAAATATTTTTTACTTTGATGTCTTACTTAAAGCTTGAATTCCTAAAGTTAGACGCGCATCTGTAGAAACCAACTGTTGGCTTTAATTGTCTCATTTATTTTCTGGTTCTTCAATTTTTATCTTATTTGAATATATGTCACTTCAAAGGCATTTAAAGCATTTTATACCGCCCTCTATCGGTAAACCCAAACAAACGACTTCCATGTATAAATTACAATAGTTTACTTAGGATATGACGCAATAAGTTATAAACGCTGGCACAGATATATAGACTTTCCGTTACAGAGATCTCGTAATGTGATAACCAATTGTAAAAAAGGAACAAACTAACATACAGCGTAGAACTGCATTACCTGTATATCTCGCTGTTGTGCTTTCGTGGGTGCTATATGAGACAACCGTTGCTTTCTTGATTTGCTTTTGCCTCACATGTATTTGAAAGGTGTCGACAACCAAGGACGAACAACAAACGATGATATATAGAACGAATATGCTCAAAGAAAACCGTCTTCAGTAAATCGTAATACCTCAAATCAAGTTAAAAATCTCTGATGATTTACACGCTGCAGACACATATCAAATTACACTCAACAAATTAAAACCATTTGTACTTCTGGTAGAGGTGAATCTTCTTTAAACATCTAATTTTAAACCTTTATTTTTAGAAATAATAAACTGAGGTTTAAGATGTTCTTTAATCAGAACTAAAGTAGGAAGCCACATCAAAATGTTGGGTTTCTGTCAATGGCTTCACTGTTATTGAAGCAGGAAGGAGAAAATCGGTGATAGAGTCCCAGGCCAGTCGCAAAGTGAAATAAACCTTATAGACCACATCGAATGACCACTGGTAGTTTCATTCGAGCATGACGTTTGTCTGAAACTTAATTATATGAAACATGAGAAAATCTCAGACAATATAATAACACAAAAGACCAATGCAATGGTAAAAATTGATACTCTATTTTATTCTCTGCTTATACAACGCTAGACCAAAAGTTTGGTTATTAGTTCAACGGCGGCTAATTACCTAACGGATAGAGTATCGGATAGAGTAATTTTCACCGGCCACACATGTTGGATCAAATCAAATAAATGAATCATAAAAAGTATAGAATGCCAGTTTGATAGTGTGTCAATCTTAATTTATTTATAGGCATAAAAGAAATATTTAGAAAAGATACACTCGCTTGTTTATGGAATAAGATACACGTGTACCAACAATTAACACAATGTCAGCAAAAAAATGTTTTAACTTTTGTTTTTCTTTGACTACTGTTGTACCAAATGATAACTGGACAATTTGGCAAAAAGTTTGAGAATTTTAAGACTAATCGAAAAATCAATATATCCCGCAATATATTCGGTTTTATTGTATAGCAGTGATAAGCAATACATTTGCATTTAAACACTCTTGGGAGAGATTTCCGACTTTAGACAAGGAAATAGGACTAAAATCATTTCGTCATAATCATCGCAAATTAAACATGATCTTTTTTGATTTATATGTAAATTAGGACTAAGACAATAAAGCGACTAGATTATTTCATTTAGAACTTGATCTGGAATCTTCATATAAAAGTTTTTAGCACGTTTGTTTGTTTAAGTCATTATCTAATAAATGTTTTTATTGATTTTTATGATGTAGCGTTTGTAATCTATTGATCAACGGCTAGTGACTGGAAGTGGCATTGAGGATTTATATTGTTCACATAATGCTTTGACCCCTCTCCCCCAAAATGCTTAAATATGCTAACCCTCTTTGACTTTGACCCGATGGCATATGTATCTACAGTACAGGTGTGTATATATATATATATATATATATATATATATATATATATATATCTTTGAATTCGTCTCTTGCAGAAACTTTTAAATAAGACATTATCCGTCTGCACTCGCAGACCGAACTATGATACCGAAATGACTTGTTAATTACTTAGATCAACTGTTTAATTATTGCACGTATGGCATGTTACAAGGAACCTAGACACAAATAGATTGACACTATTATCATCAGGTGCAAATATAACGCATACAATCACATCTTTATGTATCGTGATGTATTTTTAATGTGATCTGTCTACGTAAATTTTGTCCATGGATTTACGCATACAGATCGAACTATGCCACAATTAAAATTTCATATTTTGTAACCTATTTGATTCAGACTAATATATATATATTCGTCATAAAATTTTTTTTTTTAAATACAAATTATTAATTGCGACAATGTTAAACGCAATGAGCAGAAACACATATTCAACTATTTCACATAAAAGTAATAATAGACGCACTTACCCTTTTGCCTTATCCAAAATAATATAACTGACAAAAGGTGTTTTGATTTTTTTATTATAAGCCTCTCCTCGAAATTGTCACGTGATTTTATTCGAATCGGATGTACTACTGACAAAACAAATATAAACGCAGATTGACAGCAAAAGCAATTAGACAATTAGGTTTGATGAAACTCATTAAGTTTATGTTTACATTTTAATTTTTTGTTTATAGAGACAATAAATGGCGGTTGCTGTATATTAATGATTATGTTCCTAAACTGCAGGATATAAATTATATAAATCCAAAAATACGACATACAGAATAGAATATCGATAAAATTAAATTACTAATAATTTAAGAATAAATTTGACTAATTTTTAAATTAGGTACCTAAATAATGAATAAAATTACTTGTCATAGTGAAACAGTACGATTTTAACTGTAGCAACATTTCAACGATGATTTCAGTAAATTATAAGAGACAATTTTTGTATTTTCGTACAAATCTTAGTTTGTATTTCGTTCATTTTATGAGCTGTATAACAGCTTTGACGCACATACATTCTAGACAACTGAGTAAACGTTTTGATATGTCTAACCAAATATGACCATTTTAGAAATGGGAGCGGAGAACAAGCACTTTATTACTCTCGTAAACGTTATATCTGCAAAGGATATTCAATTTTAATCTTATTGAATTTTCACTCTCAACGATGTTGTTTTGATGTCTGTGTTGGGTCATAATATTTGGCTTCTTGTCATAATACCTCTGAATACAATCGAGGGCAAATATAAAGCAATGCTTGGAGATCTTATCTCTTAGTCCCTGGAAGGTGACTAGAAAAAACAACATCAAAAAATAAATATATAATGTAAAGTCTAAGAACTACATGTCTACATACCTAGTACATCCCTACCTCATTAGTAAAAGCATCAGAGTAGAAATGCAGCAGTTTTATACTTCTAATTCATATTTTAAATTCATTCTAATCATTCTAACAACTAGTTACCATGGAAACGAAAACAAACCAAAAGAAGTTGCACAATAACAAAATGCAAAAACAACCGCAACGAGTGACGTGTTGAACAATGTCACCTTAAAACATTCCTGAAGACTAAATCAAACATGTTTTGTCATATTACACAAAAACAGAACGATTAAGCCGATGTTTTTATTTGCAGTCTCGCTACCTGGACAAAAAGTACGCTAGATCTTGCTGTAGGGCCTCGGTGACGACGTGAAAAAAAATACAGTTATTAATCGTGCCTTGTGACAGATATCAAGTCTAGATAATGCATTAAAACAACCTTTGCATTGGAAAGAAAACAATTTCGCCGCGATTTCGAACAATATTTATGTTAGCCAGTCACCGCACCTGGTACGCTATCAAATTCAGCTTTCATACTTAATTTTAAAATATAGTAGTATCTAAATGTTGCTCCATGAAAAAATATATACTAGCACTAGATTCATAATAATTTTTATTCTGCAGAATAGCTTAGCATGTTTGTTTCACAAGGCAATTCAGTATCTAACAATCCATATGTTAATCGCTTCTCCCAAGGTACTTTAATTATAATAGGTGTATCAATATCCTTGGTGTATCAAATGTGTTAAAAAAAAGATATAAGCCGAACAATTAACAATACTTCTCAGTAAAGAGAATATTCCTAGTAAAAAATTCTACTCACCACTCGTTATCTGCGCAGCTCAAACACCACAGCTAAGGACACTTTAAATAAATCATATGTAAAAAGAGAAATTATCAATACGTTTTAGGATTTGATAGAGATTTCCCCAGAGTTTCAAAAAGATAGAATTTCGGGAGAAAATCTTGTATATCGATTTGAAGTAAATATGTATTAGGCAAGCTGTATGCTGAAAAATCCAAATAGCCTTTTTTAAATGATGGAATTGTATTGCTTGAGCACATTTTATAGCTGATTTAACTACATGTACGTAATTTAATTTGGGCAATAATTGCCTGCCACTCTTTCATCCGTTTGCACAAATAGTTAGAGAACTTTTTCTAATCGTTGGTAGTTGTAAAAATGTTACAACGCATTACAAATAGATACCTATAAAACTAGGACTTTTTAACATTCATTTTTAATTACAATTCTTCTTTTATCCTAAAATTGTTACATCGAAAGTGTTACAATTTAAATGAAACTCTTCCAAAATTTGATCTAATTAGATACCTTCTCGATTAGCAAAACCACATTGTAACATCTTCTTACAAAAATATCTCTCGAATAATTAAACATTCATTGTTAATTAAAGACCTCTTTTTATCTTAAAATTAGTACACTGTGTAAGAGTGTTAGATATTTGCATTATGATTTACGAAAACAAACTGCAGAGACGTTCATTAACCGACTACAGAAGAGTCAAGTTGTGTCATGCATTCGTTCTTCTACGATAAAAGAAATACATTAAGAGAAAATTGGAAAAAATTACTTAATGGGGGAAAGTTTAGCAACCAAATACTTTTACACGCTTAGTCCGGAAATGTACAATAACAAAGCAGATCTCCACTAAGTAGGTTTGCGCTTCTATAGCTAGAACATGTAGCCTTAGTTTACAGGGCTATGGGGAGATTAAATTTCTAAACCTAAACACGAACACATTTAAACCTCTATAATGGCGCGCCATCGACACGTGCCAACAAACCCCCAACAAACCTAACAACAACATCATGTAACCAATAAGATTCAGTGATATTGGATTCAACTATAACATTGATACCACTTGCAAATGTCTGAATCGGAACAAAGTTTGAATCATTCGATTTTACCCAACCATCATTATGTTCTTGGACAAAAAGCGAGCAACTGTCAATTTTTTAAAGCTATGCTTAAAATCTTTCAACATGGCGACACCCCGCAGTGCCATGACCTCAAACAGATCTCCAACACTGAAGAACTACATATGGAAGATAGTATGTACCTTTATGAAAACAATCACCTCAGCAGGTTAACGGTCTCATCAAATTCTGTGGTTATATATGTAAAGTTTATTTTGGCAAGTAACTTTGAACAGGATAATACTTTTATACCGTATTTACTAGCCCACCTTTTTTTGAAGCGAAAACCAAAATAAAACGTTCTGTCGGATTTTTACAATTGCCCCCTCTCTACTATAAAATTAGCTCAAATGTTACGTATCGTTCTCATATAACACGCATTTTTTACGGTGATTAAAAAACTGCAAAGAAACTATAATAATACTAGTCGTGTGTCGAACAAAGTGCGATAGACTTGTCAGCAAGGTATTAGTCTGTATGAGGTGTTGATAAACACTGCAACTCCCGTTACAAACACGCAAGCAGACAAAGAACTTCTGACACGACTCAAAAAACAGACCCTGCTATGCATAATTGCTAGGGTGATTACTTTTTTGTAAGTTTATCTTCTGTCTTACATCAATAAATTCTACTCTAAAATAGACCTGCAGAGAGTTGGTATGTTTTATTTTAAATTAAAATGGAATTTATCAAAACAGTAGGCTTTTAGCATCAATTAACTCTGATGAGTTTTTTTACCTTTAGGTTGTATATCCCGCTAGCCGTTGAAAATGATGATTTCAGGAAACGATGTTTCTCTAAAAGCTCACTTTTGAGGTTAATTAAATGGGCTGGGCATTTACCAGGACGCGTATCGTTTTCATTAGTATGTTTGCCAAATGATGCATAACATGGATTAATTAAAAAGTCAGTTAATTTAATTAAGACAAAGTATATGCACATACAATAGCATTTTGAATATTTATTTGACAAAAATCCATGAACTTTGAACAGCAACAAGATTTTGTTTTGCTAATGTAAATAGCTTTGACTTTTACGTGACAATTGTATAAGTGCAATACGTGAAACTGATGTTTACATTTGGCATTTATGAAAAACAAATAAAACTATCATTCCTTGCCCAGCGCAATATGAACTTCCCATGTTTCCTACAATCAGCACTGGAATAACCTATGCTGGCATCAAATGATAAATTCTGGAAAAGAACTTAACAAAACGCCAGACATACAGGTACCAACAAGACAACGTTGTTGGAGGGAATCTATAGAATCACAAGATATAAATACAGGATTTGATTCATCAAAATAGTTTATGTTTGTAAAAATATTTACGCATGTCAGTAATTACTTCTGTGTGCAATATGAGTTGTAAGATAAAGCAGTCTATGTCTATATACCTGCTGGCAATCAACGCCAAATGTTCATATATACGCATCTCTTGGCTACCATCATTCCAGTTCTTTTAGCTATATGGATAAAGCATACGCCCACTACGTTGCTAATAGTTTGGTTTGCGTAATGATATTGAAGTTCAGCAAAAACACGTGGAGCAGGAGCCACAAAGGTTTAATTACGATAATGGAGTTGTTATATTTACCTGGACTTGTTAGTCGCTGACAACCACACAGCTGCGGCCTAGTGGTGCGTCCTCCCAATAAAGGGTATAATTTCTCTTAACAACACTTATCAACAGTATGTGAGGTACACTAGAGCCATACAATTTAGATACCGCTTGTACAGATACACATAAACTCAGATGAAAATGGAAAAAAGGTTTGCTACATACAAACAAATTAAAAAGTGCTTGAGTAACGTCTATCGCATTAGATGGAGATTTGTCACCTAATAACCTGCTATAAAGTCTGATTTGGTTAAAAAATCACCATACCTGCATCATTTTTTCTTGAGGCCATGAAACAGATTATCCAAATGTACTTGAAATATTTATTTAATATTCCTAGTGTTAGATGTTTTACCTTAAAGCAATTAAAGTCTAGCACTCCCAGACACTCACTGACCCTATCAGGTCAGTGGAACTATAAATGAGAAATAAAGTTTTATGGAGTTCTTAAATTTTATGACATAGGAACAGCATTAGAAATAAATAGATACAGTACCATCTACCAAGTATTTTACAAACTTTTTCAAACAGGCACCAAAAAAGAAATATTTATAAAAAATTCCAAACAAAACACCAAGAAAATTATTCAAATTGCATTTCATGTTCTACAATCATTCGTCACGCTTATTTTGCGAAGCACCAAAGCAATGGTAAAACCCCGGGTAAAGCAGTAAAAAAACGCAGATTTTTTAAACCTTTTCGAAAAAGATTATGATAATAAACTTAAAGTCCCATTTACTGTTAAAAGAGGGTGCGTCGATATTATGGGATTGCATTATTAGAGTAACTTACAATGAGTTGAGTTCGTCCTGTGAAAACGTAACACTTAGTTTTATTCCCGGGTTTTATATCTAGTTCCCTTTATTTAAAAATTGTCATGGCACGTGGCTAATGTCAAACATTTGTACAACTGACCGGATATTTTAACCAATGAAGACATCAAGCACATGTCACATACACACGCTATTAATTACTAAAAGTTTAAACACAAAGCAATGGTATAGTATTTTCAGACACAGTATGATCGTGATGCAGATCTGAACAGCACTAAAATGACTACACAGCCGGGCTACACAGCTCCAGAACTTCAAATATAAATTTGAAAAAGCGGTTGGATTTTTTTATTACCTTTATTTGTATAGCCAAGTACCATTACCCATTATTTCTTTTATCGAACGCAAATTACTAACCACAAAAAGAATTAAGATGCTGCTAATTACTCATACCTGGATGTCTTAGAAAGCTGAAGGCAATGTCCACAAGGCGGCGCTTATAACCAAACTTTGTAATTTGTTTTTAACTGACTGAGACTGCAATCCGATGAACGCTAACACTGCACTGAATTCTATCGTCAGTGACATTTCCATTTATACTATGAAAGTTACCCTCATTTAAATATGAATATCAATCACAGTGACAGTGTTGAGTGACAGCAACCACAAGCGTGCTGGAGGATTCAATATCAGATATTGTGACTAGGCCACAATGCTATATCGACAGTTACAATGAATGCGATGACGAAGGCGATGATAAAAGTTTATCAAGGCAATTTTTCTGATACCTAAATAATTCTTATTTTACAAATATTATTTTGCAGCTGTGCTGCCGGCCATCAAAATACCACTTAGATTGAAGGAAAATTTGCCAAGTGGGGTTATAGCCTGTGGGGTTAACAACAAAAACACGTGTAAATGCCAATAAAAACTATGTTATATGCTATTTTGTCAGTATATTTACGTGTAGCTATATAATGCAGTGTTAACATGGACAAAAACAGTTCTTTGGATGAATGGCTAACTATATGTACCAAAAATAGACGATGGAGGCACCATTATAGACGTTTTGTTACACTATAATTCACTGCAATCAAGGATGAAGTCCGGTAGTATATTGTTGTAGATGGGTTTTAGTAACTGCATAACATTTGTATAGTCCTTACTGTGACTGTCTCGTGGCAAAAATTTAGAATACATTCTGCACTGTTCTTTGTCAGAACTAAGAAAACGCAGAGGGCTAATATACAAAACAGACCAAAAACTACCAAAGCGGAAAAATGATTGGTTATCATAGCATACCTTATCAAACCTTCTGCAATGGGACTCGTCATCAACCAATGACGTCATTTTACCCCCACATTATGTTACGGTTCAAAAACAATACAAATGAGGTACCAGCAAATTTGTTTTTTTCTTCAAGCTTTATCATAATTTTACTTAAAAAAGTATACCACAAGTGATAATATTACAAGTTCTCACGTAATTGGAAAAGATAATATGGGTTCAGGATACCATAGTTTAGTTCAAAAAGACGCTTGTCTTAACACCAGGTACTATCAGAAATGAAACCTTATACACTGAATACGTTGAATTTGTATCTGAACTGCATGCATATTGTCACTCCAGACGCTGGCTGACGATAAAGCACAATGTCACCCGTACGTGTTATCAAATGGCTGTAATGACGAGTTTAAAAAGAAAAAAATACAAAATTATACTTGTTCATTTTCAAGCATTTTTTGCTTTCAAATATTTTCTGCAGTTTACTAAATATTTCTTTCAAAGCAGTGGATTGATGTGCAGATATTACCCATAGAAGACTATAATTACGTTACACTTTTTCAGTGACATTACCATGATATCACTTGTGCCTTAATTCAACCCTTTGCAAAGTTACAGTAACGAAGAGCAAATTAAAAATTTGACTTTGCATAGTAACACATCTTGTAACACGAATGCTTATAACTGAGTTATGCCCAGGAGTTATGCCAAATATGATTTAGTTGAAGTACCAACTGCGCTAATAATCTTCACTATGCCTATAAGAATTCGATTCTTAGAATAAGTGATGTATACAGTTAAATCATTTTCCTATACAGTTGCTGGCCCAAAAAAATACTAAGTTAAAAGGAATTCCAGACAAACAACATACCTAGACAACACTGCCTATCATAATCTACAGAAGTTCAAGTGTAAAAAAGATAGTCTATAGAAAAAAAAACGTCGCAGGTTTTCCCTTGAAATCAATTCCCAGTCTTCTACAGAATATACACTAGATTATACATCCTGCATTTTAGAACCAGTCTTAGATTATTAGACAAGAACCGTCCATCAGAAAAATGTCGGAATTTCAGCCTATAAGCTAGCCGTAGTATGTCTAAACAGTGTCTTACAAATCTAAAGATTTCACAAGCTTTTACAAAAATGACAGTTAAATATCCTGAATAAATTAAAGATGTTGATTTTATGCAATCCTTGCAAAGTAATTTTTTATTTTCAATTATTTTTATTTTTATTATATTTAATTTGATATCTTTCTCTAATTGTCTTAATTTCGTGATGTCTTGTAAAGTTTGCTAGTATAAATCAAAATTATTCTCTTTTATCTCATCCGTGTTCACCCACGCTGCTTTTACAAAACGCTATAAAAACTTCTCTTTTTGTTTACATTGTATAGTTAGGTGCTGTAAATATTTCTTATCAAGTTCAATATTGAGACAAAATATTTCTCTCTGCCAGTTAACGATGCCCTTGAAAATAGATGCACTAATTTAATTTGTTTATACTAAAAGTTGTAATGCAAAATGCTAGGACAAATGTCTGGAGGAATTTTACATAATTTTGAAATAAATTACACTCGGGTATGTATACATAAAAAAAAAAATGGTAAATCTTTTTAATTTCAAAAAAAATTGGCACTGATAAATTGTATTCTAACACATGACGGTTTGAAATTAGTATCTTACAAGATGTAATAGAAAACGAATGCTTTTATATGCAAATGCATTTTAAATTTTGCGGATATATTTACTGAAAGTATAATCACTCAGGAATTTTAAATGTAACAGCCAAGTGTAACAGCCAAAACAACACATGGTATTAAGGACGCAAACGGCACATGTAGGGAACGAGAATCATATGGGCGATCATATGTATACATCACCACGACCCTTAACTTGTACCTACCTATATCTAACCAATAACACCACCAGTTGAGTACTAAATTATTATTTCTGTTGCCGTCTACCTGTTATGTTCACGTATGTCATCAGTGAACTTTACATCCTTTATTTAATTTGACCAGTTGTCAACTTTAAAAAGAAACAGGTAAAGGTTTAATTATAAAATTAAAGATATCCTATGTCTGCAGGTAATGCGTGG